>LPNX010061814.1:22250-59241 GCA_001517045.1 Pseudotsuga menziesii
AGTGTTTTGGGCATGCATCAATTTCAACTGAACGGACGTGACTACTTTTTGAAACAGATTTTGGGGGCAATGGAAGGCGCGCGATCGACTACCTTATTTGAAATTTGAAATTCGGCATGGCGCATTTCCTATTCGGTGGAGATGATGGCCGGAAATTGGAAGAGTACACGAAAGATGGATGGCGGGATGACATGATGCATGGGACATGTCCATGGTTTGTTCGTAATGTCAAAGCACCCTACAGAACAGAACCGAGGAAAAGGGAGTGAGAATTGGGAAAGAGGACGGACGTGCAGAAAGGGAGACGGGCGATGGACGGCGGGGTTAACGGCGACAATGGACCGCGCACAATGTCGAACGGAGTTTTGGAGAACCATGGGGTGCCGGCAACGGAGAGATTGGCCGGTCCGGTGGTCGGAGCGCCAGCGCGACGATTGCCACTGGGAAAAATCGTCGCGTCGGTAGCTCACTCCTATTTCTTTTGATCTGCATTCTGTTTTTCTAGATTTTTGTGTAGATGTTGAATACCTTTCTGCAGATAATAATTTCCCCAATTCTGTTGTGCTGCTAAATCTCTTATAGTGATTGAAGCTTTATCTTGCAACACAGGAGTTAACAGAATTGTTCCTAATGATGTTCCATCATCATTGAATTCTTCTGATTTTAAATTATCCCATGGAGGCAGGAGAAAAGTAGATTCTATGAATGACCCATCAACTTTCATCCATTTATGTTTTTTTTTTGAAGTGGATGATGATTCTTCATCAGCATTGAATGCATTTAAGTCTTCTTCAATTGAAGAGTGGCATTCAATTATATTTCTTTTTCTCGGATGATATAACATGGCTAAAAATATTTTACATGCAGCAGAGTAATAAATGCTCTGGCTGCAGCATTGTGAACCCTTGGTTTGAGATCCAAGGGTTCACAATGCTGCAGCCAGAGCATTTATTACTCTGCTACATGTTTAATATTGTTCTCCCTTCTTCGTATGTAATTTCAGTTAAGTCTCTTTCATGTACTTTGCTTTGATAAAGTGATTCTGCGGATGTCTCTTCGTGAGTTACCCGAAAAGAATCTTAGTCCTTTGCTTTTAAAAAGGGGATCTGATGGCACTGTGCTTACATCATTTTCCTCACCTCATGATTCTAGCACCCCACATCAGAGTTCCTCGCTTGCTCAGTGTAGTGGACACACAACCCACTTTCCCAGATCTCAACCTCCAACCAGATCTCCACCATCTTTTTCTTTTCCATCTACTTCCACTTCCACACCCTCAGTACAAGTGTCCGATGAATTGAAAAAATATCTTCAAACTCAAGAACAAAAAATGGCTAGATTACTTCAACATCAAATGCAGAAACAGCAAGAACAATTCTTTTTTTTTGTCAGTAGAAAAAATACATTCCTTGGTATTCAATAAATCAAAGGAACTTTTTACATCTTCAAGGTAAACAAACATACATACTAAACAGAACAGCAATAGTGATAACAGTCCTATCATGGACAGAACAGCAAATAGTGATGACAGTCCTATCCAGACATACATACTACACAAAATACAAGTATACCCGCGGTATATCAGAGTGGCCCAAAGCACTATGAGATCACTACAACATGATCCCCCTCATAAGAAGGCTATCAGATACAGTCATCTATGTCCCTAAAGAAAATAACAGGAACCCATAAATCTGATCCAAGGAGGGAGAGAGACTCCTGTATTCAGTAATAAATGCTCAACAAAACCTGAACATATCTCAATGAAACCGGTATGCAAGAACAATTCCTTGCTATTTTAAGCAATCAGCCTCCACCTCCAATGAAAGTACACACCCAATCTGCTTTTAGATCTCAAAATCCACTTGGTTGTGAACATGAAGAATGTTTGGCTTCACATTCAAATAGATGTTTGTTAATGCAGAGAACATCATCTCTACATGGCCAAGATGAAGAACTGAATATGTTCACCTTTTCAGAAAAAGGATAAGATACATACTTCAGATATAGATCAGCTTATCAAAAAGACTGACAATTTATCCTTACAGAATGAAATTTTAAAATCAGTAGAAGAATCAAGGATAAATTCAAGTAAAGAAAAACCTGGTCTAGGTTTTACCTCTGCTAGAAAGATTCCTAAATGCAGAATGCAAACAGATTTGCCGAAAGGAATCTATATCCCTGAAAAAACAGAAATAAAGAAATTTTTGGGATTATATAAAGGTATATCTCCTTACATTGCTGATGATGCATGGATGAAGAAAATGTTCACTTGGGATATACATACGCATCCACGGTCAGAGAGATATAAGAAAGAACTTTCTGATAATATCAAGAACAGGAATTATGCTAAAGAAAGGAAAGCAGCATGGCTAAATTATATGGAGCATATTAACTGTTGGATTTCTTTTTATGAATTCTATTATGGTTTTGGTGTCAGAAATTGGATACTCCTCTGATCAGTCCTCAATTTGTTCACAATGCTGCAGCCAGAGCATTTATTACTCTGCTGCATGTAAAATATTTTTAGCCAACAACTTCTAAAGGGTATAAAGCATGATCTGGAAAATATCTTGCATTATTGTACTGGGCATCCATGATGTTGAGATCCAAGGGTTCACAATGCTGCAGCCAGAGCATTTATTACTCTGCTGCATGTAAAATATTTTTAGCCAACAACTTCTGAAGGGTATAAAGCATGATCTGGAAAATATCTTACATTATTGTATTGGGCATCCATGATGTGATTGTTTATGCTTTGCGTGGAGTATACAACTTCATATTCATGAATAAAGTCATTTTCTGCTAGTTCATCTTCTATGGCTGCCGATTCAAAGTTATATTCTTCAAATGGATTGGCATCAATGTCAAGGTCACCCCTCCAAAGGGGTTAATAACCTTTTATTCGAGTTCCTCAGAACTAAGCTTTGTAATTTACAGAGCGGAAAACAAATGGAGCACGCTCTGATGCTCGCTCTGCATGAGTGGTGGACACTGCCATGGCGGACTTCTCCTTGAGCTACACATTGCCTTTGGCTGGTCTGGGTCCTCTCTCCGGTTTTTTTGTTTGGTTTTCCGGTCTGCGCCCTGGTTTCTACCTCTCCCTTTCTCTGTCATTCTAGCACTCCAGTGGTTTTTGGGTTCCTTTTGGGTTCTGCTATCCCATAGTAGGTGGCTTCTTGGAGTTCCTCCCCTTACCAGGGGGACTAGAACCAACCAAGTTAAAAAGTGGGAAGGACATCGTTTCTTTCGTGGCCTCTGTGTATTGGGTTTTTGTCATTCTGGGTTCATCAACCCTGCATGGGTTTTTACGTTGCGTATGCTCATGATTTCCTTTCACCCGTCAGCTTGAGTAGGATTGACTTCTGCTAATTCTTCGGTTTCTCCCGGAAAACTAGGGTTTGGTCCTTTCTCTCCGGTTTTCTATCGGTCTCTCTTTCCCCGGTACTTTTTCTCCCGAGAACTATGGTTTTGGTCCTTTCTCTCTGGTTTTCTGTCGGTTTACCTGTCGGACGGATGGTTTTTATGTTCTTTTTTTCAGACTTTCCTTTCTGTCTAGTGGGGTTTGCCCTATTCTGGGGTTTTGACTTTGGAAGGCTTGTTGGGTACTGTATCCGGTTTTTTCAGCGGTATCAGGCTTGGATTGTTACCGACTCACAGTTTCCAGGGTTTTGTAGGGTATTCTGTCTGTTCCTTTCCCGTTGGTTAGAGGTTTTCAATGGGTTGTCTCTGTGGGCACGCTTCGGGTTGACTTTCCTCATGGATGACATTGGGGCCTCCTCTCGCTTCCGCCGTAAGAGACATGCAAAAAATATTAAAACCCATGAAGGACGGTTTTGCTACGTCCTTGGCCATGATATTTTCATGGATCGTGTGTCCTCCCTGTGCTCATGAGCTCTGGTAGGGAGATTAGAATATTGTCGACTGGGAAAGAAGGCCTGGATCGATTGGGCTTCTAAAACCTGGAAGTCGCTTCTGACATATATATCGACCATCAGTCTCCTTTCAAACGGCTGGATTGTCTTCATCTTCTTGGATGCTGAACATGCTACACTCATTCTTGATAGGATTTGGTGTATCAGTTCGGGGTCTCTGGTTCTGGGAGGATGGCATTCTCACTTCTACCCTCTCAGGGAACGGGTGACGAAGCATCACCTCTGGGTTTTGCTGCCACATCTACCCTTTCCCCTTTGGAATTTGAATATTCTTGAGGTAATTGCTATTACGATAGGCAGATTCGTGGCTGTTGATGAAGAATTCCACCTCTCCTTTAATAAATGGATGGCTCAAGTTTTGGTTGAGCTGGACGTCTCCCTTGGTTTACCAGCCGAGGTGGAGATACTCTATAAGGAACGTCTTCTGGTGCAGAAACTTGATTATCTCCACGTACCATTCCGCTGCAGTAGGTGCCGCGACACTGGACATCTCCAAAGAACCTACCCCTCACTCATGAATGTTCAATCCTGTTCCATCCTGGAAGGTACACCTGTGACCAGAGCACCATTTGAATCCTTTCCTCCGGAGCATTCAAAAAAATGTATTTATTCACAATCTCTATCTCTTCGAAGATGTTTCCGATTCAATGCTTGAAGCAATTGATGTATTGGAAAAGGCTCCTGTTGCTGCTGACACTCCTGACTTGGCCTCAGTTGAAACCTCTCATTTGGTCTCCTCTGTTGAACCCTCCTTCGTTGGCTCACTGGCACCTTCACACAATTCGCCTTCTTTCGCCACCCTGAACCCTATCCCCTCCCCTACTGTGCCTCCATTCACATCACTTGTGGATTTTCCTCCACTCCCTTCTACCACCTCTTCTCCCCCTCTTCCCCCCTCTCCTCGCAGTCCTATGTCCTCCCCCTCCTTCTCCAATCCTTCTCTCCATAAGTCGTTGTCTATTTTCTCAGCGACTACCCCATCCTCCCCATCTACACTCCACCTTAACTCCATCTACTTTGAGAATGTGACTATTAGGAAAAAAAAGAAGGAAAAGAAGGGTCAGTCTGGGGCTCTCTCCACAGCCTCTCCTCCTTATATCCCCCTCTCGATTCGCATCAAAGATGATGCAAGAGGGTTTACTCCTTAGGGACTTAGAGCATCACCTCCCCTCCCTCTTGTTCCTTAATGTTGATCCTCTCCCTTAATGTCAGAGGTCTAGGGAGTAAGACCAAACAATGCAGCCTCCGTTCACTTTTTCTTTCAATTCGTCCGGACATGATACTCCTGCAGGAGACCATGTGCAGCACCTATCCTATTCTTCATGCTTTCTCTAAGCTCTTACCCAGTTGGGAATTCTACGCCATTAGTGCATCTGGCCTCTCTGGTGGGTTATTGACATCCTGGAACCCTCATAGGGTTAGATGTCGTGCTTATGAGACAATTGCCGGTATCCTTGTTAAAGCCAACTTTCGTGGTATGAATGCCCCCTTAGACATTCTCAACTGTTATGGCCCTTACCGGGATAGAGATATTTTCTAGGAGAAAGTACTCAGGGGGGGACTTCTTAATTCTCCAAACCTGATTTTGGGTGGGGACCTTAACTTAACCATGAGAGCTTCCGAGACCTGGGGGAAGCAGGTTGTCTTAGACCCACTTACTTCACATTTCAAACTTCTTTTTGATTCAATGGGACTTATAGATATTTCCCCTCCCAGCGGGTCCCACCTGGAGGAATGGCAGGGTAGGTGATGAAGGGATTAGCAAAAGATTAGACCGCTTCTTAATAGCCTCTTCTTTGATCCCCTCCCTCATGGTTCACCGTGTGTGGACTAACCATACTGATATTTCTGATCACTACCCTATTTTCTTTGAGTGGAATAAATCGTTGGGGTCCTGTAATTACCCATTTAAATTCTATAGATCTTGGCTTAAGGACTTGGATTTCATCTCCTGGGTCTCTAAGAGATGGCCTAGACTGACTCCTCCTTCTTCTGATTATGATTTGTATCTCCTTACCCTCAAAATTCGATCCCTTAAGAAGGATGTAAAGGACTGGATCAAGGAAAAAGGCACTATTATGGAGGCCGAGTCTCACAGGCTGGATAAGGATATTAGTACCCTACTCTCTTGCTCCTCCTTTGGTATTCTCTCCCATGAGGAACAGTTGTCCCTGTCTCAGCTCAGAACAAAAAAAAAACAAGTTGTTGGAACACTTCCTTCTGACTTGGCAGTTCAAAAGTCGTGCTAAGTGGGCACTGTATGGTGATTCAAACACCAAGTATTTTCATGCACTGGCATCTGGAAGAAGGAATCAAAATACTATTTGGTCCCTTATGGATGATGAGGGACACAACATTGAGGATGAGACTGCTTTAAAGGAGCTGGGACAGAGTCATTTTGCTAATATCTTCAGAGATGAAAATCAGACCTGCTTGTTGGAACAACTTAAGGTTGTCTTACTTTACCCCAATATGATCTCTCATGTGGATGCTCCCTGTCTCATACAACCTGTTGCACTGTCTGAAGTAGAAAGTGCCTTACACTCTTTCAAAAAAGATAGGAGCCCCAACCTTGATGGTTGGCCTGTCGAATTTTATCTACACTTCTTTGACCTTTTGGGTGATGAATTACTGTCTGTAGTGGATTGTGCTAGGGTTTTGGGCTGTATTCCTCCCTCACTGAACTCTACCTTCCTTGCATTAATCCCTAAAAAGGAGAATCCTTTAACCTTCGCAGATTTTAGGCCTATCTCCTTGTGCAATCTGTTATACAAATTGATTTCGAAGGTTATTGCTGTGAGGCTTAAGCCTTTCTTGGACTCCCATATATCCATAGAACAATATGGTTTTCTAAAAAATCACCATAGTGTTGAACCTATTGGCATAGTACAGGAGAATCTCCACACTGTGAAAACCAAGAATACTTGTGCTCTCATCCTCAAATTGGACTTGGTGAAGGATTTTGATCGAGTAAACTGGTCCTTCATTCGACTCATTCAGATTCAGATTGGGGTACCTCTCCTGGCTATAAACTAGATAATGGGATGCCTTACTTCAGCTAATTTTGCAGTTCTTATCAATGGTACTCCCTCGAATTTCTTTGCAGCCTCTAGAGGTATTAGACAAGGCTACCCCTTATCTCCCTTACTCTTCATACTTGTTATTGAAGGGCTCAGCCTCTTGATTGCTGATGCATTGGATCATGGTCTCATTAAAGGCATTAAGATCTCTTCTACTCTTGCCCTTACACATCTCCTCTTTGTGGATGATGTGATCCGGCGTGGCACTGGCACCTTATCTGAGTGGATGGCTTTCGATGTTATTTTGAGTTCTTTCTATAAGGCTTCGGGGATGTGCATTAGTTTGGACAAATCATGCTTTCTCTACAACAATGTGGATGTTGATATCCGCACTGACATTGCTCAGGAACTGCCCTATAAAATGGATCCTATCACCACTGGTTTTAAGTATCTTGGATATTATCTCAAGCCTCTAGGGTATAAGGTTAGTGACTGGAATTGGCTGATTTAGAAATTCGAAAACAGAATTTTTCATTGGGCACATAAGCTTCTCTCACTAGGTGGCTGTCTGATCCTTGTACAAGCAGTGTTGTCTAGTATCCCGGTCTATTGGTTGGGCCTTGCTCCCATTCCTGCTTCTGTATTGAATAAACTCAGAAGTTTATCATTTGCCTTTTTATGGGGCTCTACAGGCAACAAACACAGGTATCATCTGTCCAATTGGAAGCACCTCTCCTGGTTGAAAGAGAATGGGGGATGGGGCATTAAGAATTTGTATTGGTGCAGCATTGCACTTAGATTAAAATATCTTTGGATGGTTCTACAGAATGATGGTTTATGGCATCAATTTCTTATCAGCAAATACTTGAAGAAGCTTTCGGTAGTGGCTTGGCTTAGAGGTAAGAATTTCAACTTCCGTGGTGTATCAGTTATTTGGAAGGGGTTCCTGCTAACCCTCCCTTGGCTTGGTAGAAGCCTTTCCTGGCAAGTGGGAAATGGAAAATATGTTCTTATAGGCATTGATCCTATTATTGGTGCATCCAACTTGCACTCATTGCCTGCAGGGTTTCGAGAGTTCTTAGAGGATCTGGATATTACCACACTCTCTCAGGCACATAATACCCTTCTGGGATTACACCAGTATTGGTACACAGCCGAGGATCTCTGCGTTGTTGGGGATTGGAAACTTGCTCGAGACACCTTCACGAGCAGTTTAGAATTTGGTCGTATTCACCTCAATTCACAGTCTGGTTCTCTGATTTGGGCATATAACAAGTTCGATGGCTCTGTATCTGCAAAACTAGTTTATGATAGCATTGTCCTTTCGTCATCGCCCCCGACTGGTAGCAGATTACTTACATTTATTTGGTCTGGCACTCTGCCCAGGAAAATTAGCTGTTTTATTTGGCTGGCTTTGATGAACAAGTTACTTACATGGGATAATCTCCAGAAGAGAGGTCGGACTGGGCCTAGTATCTGTGCACTTTGCAGCAAGGATGAAGATAGTGTTCGGCATCTATTTTTTCATTGCCCTGTTTGGAAGAATGTACTCTCTATCCTGAGCGAACAACACCATATCACACCTTCCTTCCAGTCTGATAATCTCTGCTCATTTTTGGAAAAGTGGACTGTCAGCTTTTCAAAGCACTCAGCTTACTACTATCTCCCTTTTCTCACCATGTGGGCTATCTGGAAAGCAAGAAACATCTTTATTTTTGAAGGGAAAAAAGTTTTTGTCATAAGCTTAATCCAACAGATTGCATACTTCTCGCAGTTGTATTGTCCTCCTGTAATTAAGGTAAAAAAATCAAGAGCCTTGGGTCTGGGCCCTGTACTTGTCTATCCCTGTGGATTTTTTGATGGGGCATCTGCAAAAAATGTTGTAGGTGTTGGCTTCTGTTTGTTCTTGAATGAGTTACATTCCTTCGAGTTTGCATTGGGGGCAGGATTCTATTCCAACACTAAAGCAGAACTAATTGGGCTTTGGGCCCTTCTGTATACAGCCCAAATGATGGTGATACCCACACTCAAGATATTTGGTGACTCTATAGTCATTATTAATTGGGAAAAGGGTACTACCACCCTTTCTCCACCTGAACTCCATCACTGGTGTAGGGATACTATAAAGCTTTGCTCTTGCTTTATAGAGCTGTCTTTCTGCCATATCTATCGTGAATATAATCAGCTAGCAGATTGCCTTTCTAAAAAATATATTTTTTTGGCTCTGGGATCAGGTAGTTACTCTGAATTTATTGAAGGTCTTTTGGCCTGTCATGATAGTTTCAAGCTCATTTGAGCTTGGTGCTGGAGCATGTACTCCCTTTTTTCTTTCACCCTTTTTGATTGTTTTGGAGCGGGCTCTTTTAGATTGCAGCTCTGCACTCTTTTGTTCATGGTAGATATGGTTTAGAGTGACAGTTTTTACTGATGGGAAATCTGTAGTTGTTGGAAATGCACTTGTCCCCTCCCCATACAGCTCTGTTGAGTTGTGACTCATTCTTGAAGTATCAGAAGTATGTTACTTTTTGATCCACCTTCTTGATTGTAACCCATGTATTGGGATGGCACATTAGATGCCCTTTGATTCTTTAATGAATATCAAGGACATGATTTTTTCTTTCTGAAAAAAAAGGTCACCCCTCCAAAAAGATAGAAAAGTGTTATGAGAATTTCAACCTCCTTCTCCATGTGACATGCAGCGATGATTAAGGCATAAGTCTCAGTACTACATATGGGGTCAATATTTGACGAAATATTACCATGATAAGGATAGAATTGATCGTATCGTTGGAAATTACTTTAAAATTATGAAAAAATTTCCCTAGGTCTCGTGATGTTCGTCATAAGTACGATGCAGGTCATTCACAGTTGGATTATGATGCAATTTCATTGCAAGCATGACAAAGAATTTGACAAGTGTGAAATACAATATACTTGTTTGAGAGATCATAAACGTTATCAAGGGTCAAGGGGGGTAATTTGTAAGGGGTTAGAAGATTGTTGTGCATTGGATTGTATTGTGTCCAAGACCATAATGGGTAGGGGCTAAGTGTGTGAAGGGACATTACTGAGTTAGAGAGTCATTACAATTATTGGGTAATGTGTGTCTCAATGTGTCATAGTAAAAGAGATTATAGTGTTTAAGAGGTTGATTTTTATGTCATGCATCATATAGGATATGGTGTATAGTGTGTAAGGGATTATAGGAGTTAAGGTGCATTGAGGAATAGTGGTATGTTTATTCAAGATGATAATGAGTACTGAGGAACCAAGTGTGTGGAGGGATGCTTATAATTTTATAGGAAAATGTGTGTCTAGGGCCACATCGGTTAGGGGTTAAGGTGTTTTAGGTGTCAATTGTCAAGTTAGGTGTCCTACGGGTTTATAAGGTGTACTACGTAAGGGGATAGTAGGGTTAGAAATCATTGGGTCACATTGTGTTTGGGGAAATAATTGGCATGGATAAAATGTGTGGATGGGAGTTAGTTTTTTTGGGGTGTCATTGTGGTTATGTGCCCATGTGTGTCTAAGGTCATACTTGTTAGCGGTTAGGGATTTTTTAGGAGTTGACTATCATATTAAGGGTTTGAAGGGTTAAGGGGTACATTGTGTAAAGGGTTAGAGAGGTTAGTGTGTATTGTTGTGTAGAATGTATATGGCTATAATAAACAAGGGACATGTGTTAATTTGGACATGAATTAGTGTGTCGGGGTCATTGCAAGGTTATACTTGTAATGGGTTAGGTTGTTTTAGGGGTCGATTGTAATGCTAAGTTTTTATGTGTCGAGAATGTGATATGTAATGGGTTAGAGAGGTTAGTGTGATTTAAGGCATAGTTCCATTAAGATAATAATGGCTAGGGGATAAGTGTATAAAGAGAAGTCATTATATTTATGGGGCATTACGTGTTCAAGGTTATAGTAATCAAAGATTAAGGTTTTTTAGGAAATTATATTACATATATTACATATTATATACATAATATTATATTATCTTATAAATTTATATATACTTATAATAATTATAGGTTACATATTCTCCTTAAAAAAATAAATAAATATATATGATATAATATTATATTATAAAACAAAACAAAACTTAATTAAAAAACCAGATCAAAGCCTGGCTCCCATGCATATTCCCATGCCCATATAAAAAAATAAAAATAAAATACAATTCAAAAACCAAAACAAACCTCGTTCTCATGCCCACTATTGAACCCTACTACAAATAGTGGAACATTGGACCCCCCACCCAACCTCTGACCTTGCATCTTCTTGTTCAAGGAGAAAATCAAACCCACAGAGAAGCAGGTCGGCAAAGGAGGAGAGAAGCAAGCCCTCCAAGGAGGAGATCAACCTTTTCTTTCAAGGAATTTCATTAGCAACCCTAAAATTTCTTAGGTAAGAGGATTCTAATATTTTGTAGCAAATTCGTCTATTGTCTCATCGGATTTACACTAGGTATTTACACAGGGATTAATTGTGCAAATCAGATAACTTTGTATGTGTGGAGACAGTGAATTGACTAACTCTCTTCATTCAAACCACCATGTAACCCCACCTAACTCCACTTCCTTCGTGCCTAAACTCCATAACAAAAATCACATAATTCCATTAGGCAGTAAAGCTTGAACGCCTAATTGTTTACATATATCTCTTGACAATCTATGCGACTTTTTACTTAATACATAGTTATTTCTTCTTTATATATATAATTAGGTTGACTATGGGTGTGGTAGATGAAATAGTAGCTAAAGTGTATATTTATTTGGAACCATTGAAGTCAAAGAGGTCTCATTCTTGAGCCATGAGTTGGTTGACCAAGCTACATTTATATCTAAAGAATGTATTGGTATATCTTTGTCCACTTCATGGTGTAACCTTCTGTTTTTATCATAGCCATGCCTTGTAGAGTTCTTTGCTTACCCACAAAAATGAAATCTCGAAAAAAATTATTATATTAATGAGCTTTAAGATTTTCAATTTAACCACATAGAAACTTGAGATTAGATGTGAATAAACCACATAGTAGTCCTTGAGTGGCTTTAAAAGGATCCCATGGATATTACTAAACATTTATTTTAGATCTTCAGGAGTTGTGGTTTGTCACACAAAGTTTACAATAATAGAACTCCTATGACATTAAGAAGCTCCACCAGCCATCGATTGTCCCTCGGTATTGATTCTTAACCATCACAAGATTTAATTTTTTAGCCTATCCCCCCTTTTAAAAATCTCCACATGGTCATAATTTTACTAAAACTCCACTGGATCCTTGATCATTAGATGAAATATTGACTAATAGGATTATCAACACTATTCTAAAATCCCACCAGTCACTAGATTGAATATTTGGAGATCAAATGCTTGGGATTTGTTTTAAAATCCATTGAAATCTATGTCGTTGACCTTGTGCGTGGAACAAATATGTAGCTATGTCAACGAGATATGGAGAAATTGGTAATAAAGATACCTGGGAGTAGGATTGAATCTCACATTTCACAGTGCTTGCAATACAAGATGTAGAAATATTTGGATGTGGAGGCTTGCAATACAAAATGTAGAAATATTTGGATGTGGAGGCTTGCAATACAAAATGTAGAAATATTTGGATGAGGCTTGCAATACAAAATGCAGAAAGATTTGGATGTGGAGGCTTTTCAAAGTGGCAAGAATACAACGCATAATGCAGAAAAAATGAATGTATAGGTTTGAGTAATATCCTGTGCGTCAAAATTCATGTGAAAGTTAGTAAGTTCTTAAATTTGAGGTGATTAGTCTTACAAAAAAAATATTACCAAGGAGGAATTCATGCAGTTGATTAAATGTTATGCAACCAAGTCCTAGAAATAACATAAAAAATAGCAGAAATAGACCAAAAGAGAATCATCCATGCCTTAATAATGAATAATATAGATAAATAACAATCCTCTTCAAGGGAGGAACCTCCTTACACATTGTACTTGTGTACCGAGGACAAGATAGTATCCAATGATGAGTAAAATGAGAATATATCTCCTTCCTATATATAGGAGACAAAGGTGTACAATAATAACTAATAGACCCACTAATAGACCAAAACCGACATAAATAATACATAATGCACCACAATATAGGGGGTAATGCGATACACTATATGGGAGAATGTGCCATCATTAAGGGCTTAGCATGCCCCTCCCCTTCAAAAAGGGGTGTCAACGTTGAAGTAGTTGTGGATGCTGCAATATAAAAGACTCACTTCCCATGTTGAATCTTCCGCGGGTAAGTTCTTCCATTTAATGAGATACTCTGGAATTGATCGATTTCAAAGCTATCTAGTTCTTATTTCAACGATTTCTTCATGCCCCAAGATGATTTTTCCTTCCTTGCTAAGCTCTAGTAATATCGTTTGAACTGGTAGCTTGTCACTGATTACCTTCTTCAAACGTAAGTATTCTTATCCTTCTTGGTTTTCTTTAGGGACATATGTTTGTATGGTTGTAGTCTTAAAAACACCCAATCCCCCACATTAAATATTTGTTCACTCTGATGTTGATCTTCTTGATGTTTCGTTCGATTTTGTGCTAGGTTCAGGTTGTCCTTTAAGAGTTGAAGAACTTGTTGTTGATGCTTCATGTGGTGTTCCACTGCTTGAACCTTAGAGGAGTCTCTTAGTGAATATGTGATGGATGGTGGATGATAACCATAAAGTGCCATACATAGGGTCATTTTTTATGATGTATGGAAGGAATTGTTATACCACCATTCTGCTAAGGGTAACCACTTAACCCATTGTGTTTTTTTATCCTCTGAAAAACATTGAAGAAACCCTTCCAAACATTTGTTTACGAACTTCTTTTGTCCATCAAATTGAGGATGGTAAGATGAGCTATGAGCCAGTTGAGTACCTAAACAAAAAAATAATTTGGTCCAAAATTTGCCAGTGAAAACGGGATCCCTATAATGTTTGGAGTACCATGTAGCTTTTAGACTATCTCCATAAAAGAATTGGCGGTTGTTCTTGCTTTAAAGGGGTGAGATAGTGCACAGAAGTGTGCATATTTAGTAAGTCTATCAACAACCAGCATGGTAAACATATGATAAAATACATTGAGACCTCTATCCACCTTTGGCTTGGAATGGAAAGTGGTTGTAAGAGACCTGGGGTCCTAATTTTTTCCACTTTGTTTCGTTGTCAAACCAAACATTGTGTCACAAATTTTTAAACATTAGTTTTCAGATCATCCCCAAAAAATTATTTCTTTACCCTACGGTAGGATTTTAGGAAACCTGAGTGCCCTCTTATCGGTGCGGAGTGGAATCCAAAAAGTACCTGTTAGCACCGAGATTGAACCCATAGGTTTGGCGGAAAGGCTTCTCTCTCGGGCAATAGAAGAACCACTTTAGACTGTGCCTCTGGCCCAACACAGTCAGAGATGGATCTTTTGCTTACTTACCGGATTTACTCATATAAGATATTCAATCGAGAATGGTCAGGAGGCCAAACTCCTGAATGGGGCAGGTATGTTGATGTGAGATGTAGGTGGGACTATCAGAGAAGGGGACCATTGGGAAATGGAGTTGACAGTCTAGGTAGGGAACATATTGCAGGAGGTAAAGAATGGCGTAAATTTATGAACAGAGGAAAGATAGTCGTCGATCTTGCAATCAAGAGATATTTAGTAGGTGATTAGTGGACGAGAGGAAACAACCCATCATACAGAGCATCTACATGATGAATTCTGTGTGACTTTAGAAGAAATATTTAATGAATGTCTAAAACAACAGACAGAGCTTAGCATGTATGAATTCCAAACTGTTATACACTTATTTCAGACATGAAAGAAAGTAACAAACTGGAATGGAAACAGGATGAACATTCACGTAAGAAAATTACATATTGAAAGAAAAGACGACACATGAATCTTTGCCATGAAAGACTATCCTTCCCCTGCAAATTTATTCATAACACGAAAACCAGAGACTAATTACAATGGAGAGCGTCAGCCCTTGAAAGTTTCCTAACCAACCCCCGTCTCCTTCTACCAAGAGTATATTTATACTATCTTAGCCTTGAGACTATTCTCCGAAACAAAACCTAAATACTGTTTTCAGTCACAATCAGACACTAACAGTTTTAGAATGTGGTACTATTGCCACGGTTTACAAATATTAACCAACATTATGGAATTTCCGTGCATGGTTCTTGGCTTGACAGCACATAGTTTCCTTCACTCAGGTAACTTGGCATGAAAATGATCGGCATATCACCTGCTAGTGGTTTGTTGCTGACTCGGGTCGCTTTTGACGTGTATTTTTTCCTTCTTTGACCGACCTACCTTCTTCCAACCATGGTGCCCAAAGGCTGACAAGAAAACTCATGCTTCAGTGCCCAGCCATTTTCCCAGCTCCTTCTTCGGCTGGTAACACTGTTACAGGAGGGAACAGAGAAAAGGGTGGCCATGCATTTGATGATGATAAACCTCTTAAGTGGTTTATCATTCTTGTACTACTCTTTGTCTCCAATGATGAGGGTTTTCTTGCAGGCCACGTAGTTGTTCATGTGTTTGACCTCTTCTTAGCCCTTAGTCAAGTTATCAAATGGAGATTATAAGGGTGGTGATGAAGGATTGTACCTATACTGTCCCAACCCGAGCATTTGCTCCAATAGCTCAGCCATAGTTGTGGGTTGGGATTTCAGAGGCCGTGACTGCAACTGGAGGTGTCGAAGGGACGTCCTTGGGATGTGAAAACCCACTCATAGCATAGTTGACAGTGTGGTTGTGTGAAAATAGGTGAACCCCCCTAGGTGCTTAACATATGTGCCCCAATGGTTGGCAATTTCGTGGTGTAGATAACCAGGATGACGTAGACACGTAATTTTACATTTGCCAACCATCAGTACCCCCTGGAAAACTAGCTTCTCAAACCACACAGTAATCGTTGTCTACAAGACAACTCAAAACTAAATGTAATTCAACCTTTCCAGTTTATCTCTCACTGCCTGCCCATTTCCATGCCTCAACAGCTCCGAAGAGTGGCGTTATATAGGGTGATCCGAATCGACCTGGAAATGGTTACACGATCAAATACCGGTCACCAAAACAATGGCATGTGTGACACCTAGGTGATGATCTTCTCTTCTGATGTTCAGTTATCTCATTGGCCATGGATAATATTTTAAGAGATTTTTCGTGTGGCTTCCCAACTAGTTAAGCCATTTGGATATGAATTTTCTTGCCTTTTCACTCATAGTGACAGTGGCATTTGTGTGGATTCAACTTGAGGCATCTCTTTGCTTCGTGTAGAGGCTAGATTTGTCACTTCAGAAAACTGAACTCCATGCTTCCCTGTTGCTTTTCTACACAAGCCATGTTCTAGACCTGCCGATTTGGGAATGCTAGTGACATTAGACATGATCTTCACCTTTGGTCTATCTCAAATGGTGTCGAGGGGAATCAATTAATCTACCAGAAGGCAGATCATGCATGGGAATGTCTCTTCTATTGTCAAATCTGCGCTGGATGTGATACCCACAGCCTTGAGGCCTTCTCAGCCCTCTGATTTGGGGGTCTTTTACATCTGTCGCCCATGTTTCTTTAACTTCTACCGCCAATTCCTCCTTCCTTGATCTAGCGAGCAGCTTAGACCGTAGTATGTTTCTTATCCATCTATTGAGATCGACCCTTCCATGCAACCATTTATTGGAGTGGACCCTACCACTTTTCATGAATTGAGCTCCTGACCCTATCCGCGCTAGTTCAGATTGAGAAATGAACCACGACCGTAGATCTATCCCCACCTTCGTCGTGACCTTTGATCTTTGCAGCTAGTACCCCTTTTCATGATTTGGAATTGCGACTTTATCCATATAAGTTTTGATCGCGAAATTATCTAGGGCCGTAGATCTTCTCATTCTCTCATCTCCGCCGTCAGATATTTTCACCTTTTAACCCGCTTCACAAATTGGGAAAGCTCCTTCTACTGAGCATGTTGGCCCAGTGAAACCGTCTCAGGCTATCGATCAGGCTTCGCCTTGATCTCAGCCTTTCATTCCTTGTCCCCTTTAATAGAATTCACAAACACCCAACTTAAATATCTCCTTGCATCTTTCAGCCTGTGGAATTGCGCTCCATCGATGATCTTCTCCGCTACAAATCTGGATCATTGATCTATGACACCTTTTCATCTCATTTGCACCACATCATGTCTCGATATTTGGAAGGATCTACCCCCATAGATCGAGCCCTCTTATTCATCTAATGGTCCTAACCAACAAAAATTGTCCATTAGATAACCTGAAGGGTGTTCGTATAATTCTTCAGTGAACAGGACCCTTTTTGAATTCTTTCAAGCCCATAACTCGACTATTGCAAACAGAGTGCTAACAACTGGCTCCATGAGGGATGCTATCCTCCCAGTGAGGTAGCAAAGAACCCCGTAGACTAAGTGCCAGATCCATTGGGATGCCCTTAGTCCCTCTTTGAAATATTCAACATGCTCTGAGCTACTGCTGTAGCAAATTTATGTCAATCTGCAAACTATGTTCTTAACCATACTTTGAAACTGAGAACAGTTATGTCTACAAACCTGTACTTACAACTGAAAATGAAAAAAAACTAAACAGTACTGAAGGAAATGCTCTATAGGCCTTGAGATTATTTGTACCTACCTACTCGACCTAATTGAGCACACGTGTCTAATCAAGTGAACTCTGACTTCCAATGAATCCAATCAAGCAACTTATCCAATAATTTTGTTTCCCTTTCATGCTTGATTACTAACATATATGAAATGCATAATGGAAGCAGGATATAACAAATAAACTGATCTATATAGCAGAGATATAACTAGTCATTACCATTACCCAACCTCTCCATGTACTCTGCTATGGGGTCATAGAAAGCACGGCAACCTCCAGCATATTCTGTCATCTGTTCATCATGGGGAAGTTGTCCAAAACGCCCTTCCTCTAGAGAGCTGTCAGGCATATGTTCGAAAGATCTTTGAAATGGATTCGCAAGACTGTTTTCAAATGAAATATCCACCCTTTCGTTCAATACTTTTGGAGCTATAGCTTCACCTCCCTTATACGCCTCAGCATGGAGATCATCTTTTTCTTCAACAGAATCGAGCAAACATAATCTTTCTCTATGGGATGATATTCCTGAAGGTGAAAAGTCAAAGAAGGAATTTATTTGAGAACTGTTACCTCCTTCTTTGTGACTCAATGCCTCGTCACAAACTCCTGATGTATCAATAAGCAGAGAGGGACTGCATGACTATTCCTCTTTATCATCTTCTGTTCCAAATAAGTCTATGGAATGCACCATATCCTCTAACTTCGGTTTCCACTTAGAGGCTTTAAGTCTGTTCCTTATTAATTCAAATGAGGAATAACATAAGGGTAGACTGTCACCTTCAGCACACTTATCATCCTTTCCTTTCTCAACCCTCTAACTTTGGATTGCAGCTTGACTTTCTCCCTTAGCAGACCTTGGTTCTATAGCTGGCTCTTCAGGTATAACCTCCAGGTACTCCTCCTCATACTCATCATACATAGGTATACCGAAATCCCTTTTAAAATCATCATTAACGGACTCGGTGCCAAGCAGATTGCAACCTTCAAAAAGTAAAATGGCAGAACCATCTGCTTCTATATCAGGTTGATCAATTTTTCTACCTGGTAAGGGAAAGATTTAGCTGAACTGGGACTACCCCCTTTCGTTTATGTGGCCCAACCAATTTTAATGTATCTTTTACTTCACCACCACTATCTTGACCTTACACCTTTTGAGACATCTTAAGGTTTTCTTCAACCTCCAAACAATCAGTAAACATGTGTTGCAGAGTGGTTGATTTTTTCTCCAAAAGAAGTAATGACAGTTCAGGAGGAAAGGTAGCTGCATAATAGATTTTGGCAGCATTTTTAAGAGGTTTGAATTCCTTGGGAATGTTATAATAAAAGCTTGCAAATCTTCTATTAAAACTAGACATGGCTTCACCCTTGTGCCTCTTCAGGGAATAAAATTTTGAAAGTATTTGATCCAGTGGCCTTCTCCTACCACAAAATTTCAAAAAGGTGCAAGAAAACTCTTCCCAGGTATTGATGGACTTAGGCTGCAAGTGCTTGAACTAATCTTTAGCATCTCCTTGCAAGGACTGAGCAAAAGTCCTCATGCAAACATCATTATGTTCCATCTCAAAAAGGTCAAAGAAATGTTCACAATCTTGTAAATGTTTCTCAACAGTGAAGTCTTTGGATTCTCCATCAAATTTGGGGAGGTACTTGTAATGCTTCTTAGGAAAATCATGGAGGATATGAGGCAATTGTAGTGGCTTGTATCGGCTTAGAATACTGGGAGAGACCAGGTTAGGCGATATAGTATGTTACTAACCGCGGTTTCATGAGGTTCACAGGGGTGACCTTTAATGTCATGAGATTTGGGTGAAAGATCTTGGTCAAAGTCAAATGTACAAGATGATGCAAGGCTTTCAGTTTGTAAAGAAGGATATACAGGAATATATTCATAGCTCTGTTATGAGCGAAATGAACCATGGAAGGTTGTTTTGATAAATTTAGGAAAGGATAAGAACAAACTTACAAGGAAAGACAAGGCATCTTGGAAGAAATAGAAACTCGAGTATCTTACCCTTTCACCATGCATTTTTGGGCCTTACAATGAGTTCATTCTCCCCAGCAGAGCCTGCTGGTTCTTTCTGACAACTTGATTTTTGGGTCGTACTACCAGCGGAGTCGCTGAAGCCTGAATCCTTAAGAGTGGAATCGCAAGGTGAAAAGTGCACAACCTTCTTGATGTCTAATTGTTGTTCACCATCAACAGCCAAATCTAAAACTATGTCGTTCTTCCCAGGGATGATCTTCAATGTCATCCCCAGCAACGGCAACAGTTTGTTAGAGCCGAGATTGAACCCATAGGTTGGGCGGAAAGGGTTCTCTCTTGGGAAACAATAGAACCACTTTAGACTGCACCTCTGGCCTGGCACAATCAGAGAGGGATATCTCGCTTACTTACCAGATTTACTCACGTAAGATATTCAATCGAGAACGGTTAGGAGGCCAGACTCCTGAATGGGGCAGGTGCGTTGATGTGAGATGTAGGTGGGACTATCAGAGAAGGGGACCATTGGGAAATGGAGTCGACGGTCCGAGTAGGGAACATATTGCAGGAGGTCAAGAATGGCGTAAATTTACGAACAGAGGCAAGATAGCTGTCCATCTTGCAATCAAGAGATATTTAGCAGGTCATTAGTAGATGAGAGGAAACATCCCATCACACAGAGCATCTACAGGATGAATTCTGCGTGACTTGAGAAGACATATTTAATGAATGTCTAAAACAACAGACGGAGCATAGCATGTATGAATTCCAAACTGTTATACACTTATTTCATACATGAAAGAAACTAACAAACTAGAATGGAAAGAGGATGAACATTCATGTAAGAAAATTACATATTGAAAGAAAAGATGACACTGGAATCTCTGCCATGAAAGACTATCCTTCCCCTGCAAATTTATTCATAACATGAAAACTAGAGAATAATTAAAATGGAGAGCCTCAGCCCTTGAAAGTTTCCCAACCAACCCCCATCTCCTTCTACCGAGAGTATATTTATACTATCTTAGCCCTGAGACTATTCTCCGAAACAAAACCTAAATACTGTTTTCAGTCACAATCAGACACTAACAGTTTTAGAATGTGGCACTATTGCCACGGTTTACAAATATTAACCAACATTATGGAATTGCCGTGCATGGTTCTTGGACTGACAGCGCATAGTTTCCTTCACTCAGGAAACTTGGTATGAAAACGATCATCATATCGCTTGCCAGTGGTCTGTTGCTGACTCGAGGCTCTTTTGACATGTCTTTGTGCCTTCTTTGACTGGCCTGCCTTCTTCCAACTATGGTGCTCAAAGGCTGACAAGAAAACCCGTGCTTCAGTTCCCAGCGATTTTCCCAGCTCCTTCTTCGTCTGGTAACACTGTTATAGGAGGGAACTGAGAAAAGGGTGGCCATGCATTTGATGATGATAAACCTCGTAAGTGGTTTATCATTCTTGTACTGCTCTCTGTCTCTGATGATGATGGTTTTCTTGTAGGCCACGTAGCTGTGCACGTGTTTGACCTCCTCCTCGCCCTTAGTCAAGTTGTCAAATGGAGATTATAAGGGCAGTGATGAAGGATTTGGACCTATACTGTCCCAACCCAAGCATTTGCTCCAACAGCTTAGCCACAGTTGTGGGTTGGGATTTCGGAGGCCGTGACTGCAACAGGAGGTGTCAGAAGGACGTCCACAGGATGTGAAAACCCACGCATAGCGTAGCTAATAGTGTGGCTGTGTGAAAATAGGTGAACCCCCCTAAGTACTTAACATATGTTCCCCAGTGGTTGGCAATTTCCTTGTGTAGATAACTAGGATGACGAAGAAACGTAATTTTACGTTCGCCAACCATCAGTACCTCCTGACAAACTAGATTCTCAAATCACACAGTCATTGCTGTCTACAAGACAGCTCAAAACTTAACGTAATTCAACCTTTCTGGTCTATCTCTCATTGCCTTCCCATTTCCATGCCTCAACAGCTCTAGAGAGTGGCATTATATAGGGTGATCCGAATCAACCTGGAAATGGTTACACGCTGGAATACCGGTCACCGAAACAATGGCATGTGTGACACCTAGGTGAGGATCTTCTCTTCTGATGTTCATCTATCTCATCGGTCATGGATAATATTTTAAGAGCTTTTCGACATGGCTGCTAAGCTGGTTAAGGCATTTGGATCTAACTTTTCTTTCCTTTTCGCTTATAGTGATGGTGGCTCTTGCGCGGATTCAGCTCATGACGTGTCTTTGCTTCATGTAGAGGCTAGATTCGTCACTTCAAAAAACCAAACTCCATGCTTCCCTGCTACTTTTCTACACAAGCCACGTGCCAGACCTGTTGAGTCAGGAATGCTAGTGACATTAGACACGATCTTCGCCTTTGGTCTATCGCAAATGGCGTCGAGGGGAATCAATTAATCTACTGGAAGGCATATCATGCGTGGGAACGTCTCTTCTAGTGTTAGATCTACGTTGGATATGATACCCACATCCTTGAGGCCTTCTCAGCCCTCCGATTTGGGGGTCTTTCACATCCGTTGCCCACATTTCTTTAACTTCTGCCCCAAATCCCTCCTTCCTTGATTTAGCGAGTAGCTTTAGACCACAGTATGTTTCTTATCCATCAATCAAGATCGACCCTTCCATGCAACCGTTGATCGAAGCGGACCCTACCACTTTTCATGAATTGAGCTCTTGACCCTGTCCGCGCTAGTTCAGATTGTGAAATGAACCATGACTGTAGATCTATCACTGCCTTCGTTGTGACCATTGATCTTTGCAGCTAGTACCCCTTTTCGTGATTTGGAATCATGACTTTATCCGCACAATTTTTGATTGTGAACTCAGCTAGGACCATATATCTGCTCATGCTCTCATCTCCGTCGTCAAATATTTCTGCCTTTTAACCCGCTTCGCGATTTGGGAAAGCTCCTTCTACCGAGCATGTTGGCCTAGCGAAATCATCTCAATCCATCGATTGGGCTTCGCATTGATCTTGGCCTTTCATTCCTTGTCCCCTTTAACAGGATTCACGAACACCCAACTTAAATATCTCCTCGCATATTTCGGCATGTGGAACCGCACTCCATCATTGATCTTCTCCGCTGTGAATCTGGATCGTTGATATACGACGCCTCTTTATCTCATTCCTGTTGCAGCATGTCTCTATCTTTCGAAGGATCTACCACCGTAGATAGAGCCCTCTTTTTCATCTGATGGTCCTAACCAATGAAAACTGTCCATTAGATAACTTGAAGGGTGTTCATATATTTCTTCATTGAACATGACCCTTTTTGAATTCTTCCAATCCCATAACTTGACTGTTGCAAATAGAGTGCTAATAGTACCTTTTTCTTGAGCTGGGAACTCTTACCAATATATAGGTGATCCTTGTACCATATCAAGTCATCTTTCCATCTAAATGAATTAAAGGCATTGGGATCCTGGTGTAGCTTTTGAATGAATGCCCATATTTCTTCATCACTTTTTCATCCATCCCTTGCTTCAGCTATCTAATCTAGTTGGATGATCAAGATAGCATAGAGTAATTCTTAAGCATCCTCATATTTCCTAGACAGTGCATATGCGACAGCATTTTGCTTCCCATTTTTGTAGATGATTTCAAAGTCATATACCAACATCTTTGTCACCCATTTTTGTTGCTCTTCTGAAGATATCCTTTGTTCCAAGAAATATTAAAGGTTATCATGATCATTTTCAACCTTGAAATTTATCTCCATAAGGTAGGGGAACCATTTCTTTAAGGCATGTAGTATTTCAATTTTTCCTTCTCATAAATGGGATTTTTTTAAGTTCCTTCCCTTTATTGGATGACTTGTGAAGGAAAGAGGGTTTCCTTCTTGCATTAGTATGGCTCCAATTCCGTTTACTGAAGCATCACATTCCATAATAAATATTTTTGTGAAGTTTGGTGTCGCCAAAACATGAGCTTTACACATTGCCTCTTTGAGTTGTTGAAAATATTGAGTTGCCTCTGGAGTCCAAGAAAATTCATCTTTCTTTGGTAATGTTGTTAGAGGAGCTGCTATTCTTCCATAGTTCCAAAAAAACTTTCGGTAGTACCTTGTAAGACCTAAGAATCCTCGAATATTCTTTAGGGTTTTTGGAATTAGCCAGTCCATCATGGATTTAATTTTGTTAGGGTATATCTTCACACCTTCCTGAGATATAATATGACCCAAATAATCTACCTCCTTTATCCCAAAGAAACACTTTGAGGGTTTTACATAAAGCTCTTTCTCCTTTAGTAGTTGTAGTTCCCTGTCAACATGTTGAATATGTTCTTCTCGTGACTTGCTATAGATTAGTATATCATCAAAGAATACCAACACAATTTTTCTAAGGAAAGGCTTGAAAATAGAATTCATCAAACCTTGAAATGTGGAAGGTGCATTTGTGAGACAAAATGGCATGAACAAAAATTCATAGTGACCTTCATGATTTCTTAATTTTGTTTTGGGGATTTCTTCATCCTTCATTTGAATCTAATGATACCCATAAAAAAGATCCAACTTTGTCAAGACAACTGCTCCATGTAATTCGTCTAACAATTCATCAATGGCAGGAATGGGAAAATGTTCTTTAATGGTGATCTTGTTGAGCTCTCTATAATCAAGACACATACACCATGATCCATATGGCTTGGGTACCACTACCACTGGTGCAGAGTAAGAACTTTGACTAGGCCTAATTATGCTAGCATTTGACATATCAACAACCATATGCTCAATTTCACTCTTCTAGCTATAGGGATATCGGTAAGGACTGATGTTAGGATGAACACTTCTTGGAATTAAGTGGATAGCATGATCAAAGTCTCAAATAGGTGGAAGACCTTTGGGAATATCTTCAAATACATTGGAATTCTTATTAATGACCCTTTGGATATATGGGGAGATAGGGAACTTTGAGGTTTGAACATCTAATGAGCATAATTGTGCAACTGCACCTTGATGTCCCTTTTTCAACAACTTTGTCATACCATTAGAGCTTATCACCTTGCTTGGTTTTCTTGTGATACCATTTAACTCATCTTATTTTCCTTCCCATGAAAATTTCATGAAAGTCTTTGAAAATTAAAAGCCATTGTTCCCAATGGTTGTAACCATTGGACACCTAATACAACATCAGCCCCACCCATCAATACATATTCCCCCATAGAAAGATTGATATTATGGAATTTCCCTAAGCAATTTATAGTTCCTCCATACGCAATCATAACTTGAAACTTTGGTGTTGGATATACAAAGCAATTAAGAACTTTGGATAATTTATAGTGAATACAATTATGAGTACTACCCGAATCAATTAACACTATTAAATTCTTCTTTTTGATGTATCCTTCAATCTTGAGATTTTGAGGTGTGCTAATTCTAACCAATGCATGACAATATATGGCGGGATAATTTCTTCTGAATTATCCTCTTCTATTTCTTCTAAAGTTGCCTCTTCTGGATATGCTTCCTCTTCTTTTGGTTCTTCCTCTTCACAATATATGTAGAATAATTTCTTTTCATCACACTTATGTGCCTTACTATTCTTGTTGTTGTGTCAACCTTTGTGTTGGTTTAGAATAAGGAACATTATTTTCTCTATATGTGTTGGAGAAGGCCTTTCTAGTAGTCATTTCCATATTTTTACTTTCAACCTTCCTTGGCATCATGAAAGCCTTCTCTAGGGATGATGGTTCAAAGAGACTCGCCTCATGTTGAATGTTATCTTTCAAGGTTCCAATAAAGATATCTGACAAATTATACTCTGAAATATTCTTCACTCTGAGACTTAGCTGCTGAAATTGCTTGATGTGCTCAGTAAATGGACCTTTTTGCTTAGATTTACCAACTAGCTAAATAAGATGTTATTATTTATATCCCCATATTGTGCAATCAATTATTCTGTGAATATAGACCAAGATATAATAGATTTTTTTTTACGGTCACAAAGACATTGGTTCCATACATATTGATTAGGTTCTAAATATAAGGATGCTATAGTTACCTTTTGCAAAGTGGGAACCTGGTGTAGGTCAAATATTTTCTCCATCTGAAAAATGCACGTGATTGGATCATTTCCATCAAAATTTCTCATGTAAATATTGGGGATAAAGTAGTTCCTTGGGGAAGGCTTGGAGTTTTGGTGCCAGCATAGCGATGCCAGGGAGTCCATGTCGAGGTGCCGATACCAAGGTGCTGAAGTAAAAAATCAGGGATCAAGATGGTCAATTTGGTCATTGGACCCATTCTAACTTCCAACTTCCAATTTCAGAAGGTGATAGACAGAAGACACATGGATCATGGGCTTGCCGATGCAAAAGTAGAAACTTAGAAGTTAGCATCAGAAGGTTCATTGGATGGTTGTAGTTCCCCCGTGCCCACTTTCGAGGTCCTATGTACAAATTTCAGGGTGGGCCTATCGTAGTTGTTTTTCCAAAGAGGTGTGGTGTAGTTCTGACTTTTGGCTCACGAAGTCTGAAAATTTGTTATCGATAGGTCAGGGGTTATTTCTTTGGAGGTTGTTTTGTTGTTTAAAGTTGGAAAGGTGAGTTGTATATGGTTCACTAGGGTTCTGACTTTCGACTCCCAATGTATGGACATCAAAAAAGTTGGAAAGGTAAAAAAAGTCGGAAAGATAGACTTAATCAGTCGGAATGGCTTAGAACCCGTTGGAAGTCGATTTTAACAATTGGGATTGCTAGTAGAGGTAGTTAAAAGAATAACTACCCCATATCAGGTATTCTATGTTTCTACATTATTGGTATCATTTGAGCAAGGATTGGGTGTCTTATTTATGAAATGTTCCCTATGATGGTCTAATTAATTGATATGGGCTTGATAAAATGATATTAGAGAAAAAAAGAGTTTGTGGCATGTGTATGAATTCCTTGTTTCCTCAAAGGGTTACTGAGGTGACTAGGGATGTGACAGAGGGGTATCAGAGTCAGGGTGCAACACTTAGGTTGTTTGGGCCAAAATCCATCTTTGTAGGTAGAAATTAGAGATGGTTTTGGAAAAACACCAATTATGTTAATCGACAGACGTGGTCAAGAGGTTTCATGTGGTAGAACATGTGGGATAGAGTTCAAATGTAGAAAGGTAATGAAGGTAGGTTGCATAGGGTATGTATGGAAGAGATCGATGGATTCTAGTATAAAATGGGGTAGGCCATGCATAGTTAGAATTTGAATGGATGATTCATACATTCCTAAGAATTAGGGTAGAGCAGTGCCCGCGACTTTGTCATGACAAAGAATGGTTGATTTGGATAGTTCCAAAATGCATGGTAAAATTGCTTGTTAACAAGCAATGTGAAGAGCTAAACCAAATAAATTTATATTTTTGGTAACATGATAATTTTATTATGAGCAGAGATACTCAATTGAGAGTATGATGGTAAATTCATGCTAACATGTGGGAAAACATGTTGAATAGATAAGAATAAATTTTTGCGTTCACAATGTATGTAATGCATTACTCATGTTCATAATGTTCAATTTAAGTTGCAAGGAAGAGACCTGAAAGTTATTGAATGTTAGATATGGACATTGTATCCCCTGAGTGCATGCTCAACAAGGTATGGAATAGGACAGCAAGTAAAGGATGTGCATTTGCAAAAGTGATGGGTGAATCATCCTTGTGACCAAGTGCATGCATGGTAAATTAGGTTGTCATGAATGGAAGCAAGCATGGTTCGATGCTTGGTGACAATGCAGTTCCACTAATGAGCAGGAATAAAACATTCTAGTATGTGGATTGTCTTGTGTTTCATGATAGTGGAAGAGTAACCATGGAGGTGTAGGCAATAAGGGAATGGAGCAATCCCAAGTGTGAATCATTTATGTGGTTCCAAGTGTGGAAAGTATTTTCTTGGGAAAGGAAAGGAAGTCTCATGGTTGAATGCGGCTCAAGGACATTTAAGGGACCTTGGAAAGACTCCACATGAATTGAGAATGGATAAATTGCAACAAATCCAAGAAAGACCAAGAGGGCTTGGCTAGAATTGCTCGAGGAAATTGGAGCAGAAAGGAATGTGCACATAGTGCAATAAAACTTGTTGTAATGACAAAGGAGAACTATGGGAGGATGATCTCCATAAATCCACATTGATAGAATGGAAATTTTATAACTCTAAACTATTTATGTTTGTAGTGTAATAAGTGTATGCTAGGATAGTAGCAAGTCTAAACAATATACATGAGTATATGCATTGGTTTGATGCTTGGTGAGAAAGTCATAACTAACTATCCCTTGTGTGTTTTCCAGAGAGGCCATGATTTGGGTCCACTATGATATGGAAGAGGAATTCCATGCTAAGATGGAGATTTAGAAAGGGAGAAACCCCTAGCCTTCCTCTTGTTGTTATGATTATAATTTTTGAGTTATGTATAGGAATTTTTGCATAGGAATGGTGAACATGAAAGAAATGGATAACTATAATGCATGTGCATTGGTGAACATATTAAGAGATAATGCATTGTGCATGTGACAATATTTGTATGTGCATGTCACTAGTATTGCATATTGGTAAGGGTAATATGGTCCTACATATGCAATGAGTCACTAATGACATTTATGGTGGTTGATGGTGATTGTGTGACCAAATATGGTAGAAGCATGGTCGAAGAAGATGATGATGCTAATGCATGTGACCAACAACATTGTGACGAGAAACTGGGACAAAAAATCCATGATCAAAGGTTTGGTAAGGGTTATGTAGTCCTTAGTAAGAGGCCAACTGATCAAGTAACATTGAGAATGTGGATGTAATCTTGTAGGTATGGTTTTCCTATGTTGATTGAATAAGTGATGAAAGGGGTTTGGATAAGAATTCTATAAGTCATGTTTTAATTGATTTTTGAGTGGAGTCTAGAATTTTCATTGTGAAAAATATGGACTACACTCAAAAATCGGATTTTACCTACGAATTTTTAGTAATTAACACATATTTTAACTATCATAAAATTGGTATGTATGTTATATTAAATGCATTGTGTGAATGATGTTCCACCTGGTATTGTGTTGTATGGGGTATTAAAGACAATGATCCTTATACCATCTAACATATAGATTCTTTAATGCATTCATAAGAATGCATATCATACCATGTGTGTGTGTGTGTGTGTGTGTATCAGAGAGAGAGAGAGAGAGAGAGAGAGAGAGAGAGAGAGAGAGAGAGAGAGAGAGTTTAATAACCAAGTAAGTAAGGACTTGGGATCCTATTGTGGCAGTGCATGCCATAGGAGATAGTCATGGGTAATCCATAATGTAGTTGGAGATGGTGATGTTATAGTGTTGTCCAAATATTCCATGAAATCCCTATTGGTGTGAATATATGATGAAGCCTCTTTTATAACCAACAAGGAGTGGATGCACTCATAATGTTGTGTTCGTGTGGAGAAGGAAGGCACCCAGTTGGTTACCCAAGTCATTGGGGAAATGGGTAGGTATTGTGTTGATGCATTAACTATACCCTCCAAAACATTATGGTGAAATGCATGACATGACATTGTTGTATCCATGAGTTCATGTAGGGGTGCATTGAGTGAAAGTGCATGGAAGAATTATGTGAATCCATGTTTGTGCATGCATATGTGTGAGTGCATGTGCTAAGACTCATTTTGTAAATGCATGGGTGTGAAATATGTAAATGAGTGATTGTCAAATATACTATCATTGCAATCCATTAACTACTAAGATGAAACAAGGGTTAATGATTGTAAGATTATTTCATGAGTTACTATGGATGCAGGGAAATAATTGCATCAAGAATGTGGGAATGCTTAAAGGCCTCCAGAATTATTTGTTGAGAGGATAGAACAATATAAAGGGATATTATTGTGTGACCAATGAGCATCAAAATTTTGTTTGATTGCATATGTATAATGTGGCTATGGCTTACAATTATTTGGATAAGGATGCATACGAAGTAAGTAAATTTCATTGCATTCAAATATTGATAGTTGATAGTGTTAAATGACTATGTGATATAAATATGAGGTCCCTGTAGTTACTAAGGTGAATGCTAGCATGAAAATCTTGTATCCAGGGATGCTCACAATTGCTGGATGATTAGAAAATCCAGATAGTAGGTAGAATTTCCTTTGGCATGGAAAGGTATGTGAAACCATGATAAATTCTAAAATCTACCGTATATAAGGGACAAACACTGTGAGATAGATCTCATAGCTATGGAAAATCAGGTTCTGTAGAAATACAGAGCTATAAATTCCACATTTGGAAGTTTTCCAATATCTCTAATTTCTAGTAGGATCCCAAATTATAAATTCAAGATTTAGAATTTATATTGATGTTATTGATTGCTTAGATGCAGTACAAAATGTTATCTCTTACCAAATACAAACAATATGAGCATGACTCATGACTAAATAAACCCATTTTTTGTAAGATATTACAAATTCGATGAATTTAACTTTTGATGCTATTGACTGTTTGGTTGTTTATGAATCGTGTTAGAAGGAAATGATGTAGGAAGGAAAGCACTATGGCCTGCAAGAGCCAAACATTTTGAGAGGGATCTCACGATTTAGAAAATTGGTTTTTGTGTGAAACATATTAGAATTTTCCAATTGAAATAACTATGATAAATATCTCATGGGCATGAGATGGAACATGCATATCTTTAGTTGTAAATTTTATTTAAAATTTTAAGGATATCTTATGTGAAATACATTATGGTATGTGACATAGGTGATATGAGGAAATTATGCTAGTGGGGCATGCATTGGTTGTTGAAGCTAAAGACATGAAGAAAATCCAAGTGTGGCTTGGGTTCAAGAACCTTGTGTAATATCTACAAGTGCGTGTCTCTCCATAGTGTTGTTAAACCCAATAAGAGCATGGGTACTCAGGAGGCTCACATGGGTATTGGTAAAATTTCTACCCTCACATCGAAAAGCAATAGAAGGGATGGATATGCCTGAGGGTATATGTAGCAGAGAAGGGGCACTATCATTGTGTTGTGTGAGTGGGTATTGTGGGGTCGTGCTATCCTGCAGTTGAGTGAGTTACCTATGGATTTCCTGAAGGGAACCGCTGGATTCCATAGGAGAAGATTCCATGCAGCTGTATCCTTTTGTTATTTCCTAATAAACCCAACAGAGGTGTTGGCTTCGAAATGGTTGTTTTATTTCCTAATAAACCCAGCAGAGGTGTTGGATTAGAAATTGTTGTTGAAATTTCCTGATAAACCCAGCAGAGGTGTTTCCTTGGCAATGGATGTTTTACTACTTGATAAAACTAGAAGAGGTGTTGTCTTGGCAATGGCTGTTGAAATTAACCGATAACCTAGCAGAGGTTTTTTCTTGGTAATGGTTGTTTTATTTCCTGATAAACCCAAAAAAGGTGCTAGCTTGGTAAGGACTGTTGATATTGCTTGATAAATCCAGTATAGGTGTTGGATTAGCAATGGTTGTGGTATGCTTGATAAACCTAGTCAGGGAGTTGGATTAGCATATTGAATGTATGATAAACCAATTTGACATACTAGCTTGGTATTGGTTATTGGATGTTGAGGCCCATCCAACGTGTTGTCCTAACATTTTTTTATATGCATACATAGGTGATCCAAGTCTTACATAAACATGGTTATCTTTCGATGCATACCATCAAGCGCACTAGAAGGGGTAGGTATGCTAGAGGGATTGTATAGAAGAGAACGGGTACCATCCATGTGTTGGGTGGAGCAGGTCTTGTAGGTTCCATAGTTGTCTGAAGTCAAAGTGGGTTACCTGTGGAGGTGAATGAATACTCTCATGCAAATAAGTATCAGGCTTACTTTTCATGTTCTTACAGCTTTAATGTGGATATGAATGTGTACATGATTTGGCTATGTTTATAAAAAAAAATTATGAACCCCATGAGAGAAAATATAACATGTGATTGACTCATTATTGAGCATAGGTATTGTGGGATGCGAGGACCTTAAAGGAATCTTAAGGATGTAGTTGGACATGTGGTTGTCCTAAAAATATCGGTATGAGCAGTTGAAGATTGGACAAAGATCCAATGGATGATGATGCAAAGAAAGAAAGGCATCATGTAAGAAATTGGAAGCTAAGGGCATTCCAAGTGTAGTTGAAGACAGGGAATGGAACCTTGCTAGAAAAGAAAGAGAACACTGATGGTGGCATTACTCTAACGAGGAGGGGATTGTAATACACCTATTTGACCCCTATGTTGTAATTGATTGAATTATGTAAATGATGTAAATGTGTTAGCTTGGATTCCTAGTACAAAGCTCAAGGCCAAGGCATAACTAGTGAATGGCTAGTAATGCATGATATTAATTTGTTAGTGGATTATTTGGTTGGATTGTATTGCTAACTCGTAAATGTATGTGAATTTGATGAGAATATGAATAATGAAATGTTCTAAACAAGGTTGTGTAAGGTGCACCAAAAGGACCATGATTACATAAGAGGGGAAGGAGGAGAGGGGATCTAAGGGAGACCAAATCCATATGCCATGTGTCAATTGTAGAACTTACCCAAATTTTTCCATATGTCTTGATGAGCCAATTACCTACCTTATTGAATAGGAACCAAATCATTGAATGCGGGTGGGTGAGGTGATGGAAAATCATTTCATGCTGTTAATGAGGCTTAGGACTGACTACAACTTGTGGTAGAGGCAATGCCATCCTGTACCTTTTGGAATTGACCCTGTACATTCCAATGGATTCATTCATTCATTTACTCTCCTAGATGAGGAATTGTTCATCCTCCCCTGCAATGGTAGATAGGTGTAGAGAATTCCCTAGTGAAAGCATTTAGGAGGCATGTAGACGCATGAAAATGAATGCAATCAGAAGGAAACTGAAAATGCATTCATGCAAAATAAATTGGAAGACGCAGTGCTTGGTGATGTATGTGGGTGATTATGTGTTAAACCCAAGTTGAATTGGGATAGAGATCCTAGATTGATTTATGTTGGGAGTATATTTGGGATTTGGGATGAAAAAGTAGTCTATAGCTATCCCTTTTCCTTGGTGGAATCATATCCCATCACGGGGGTGACCTCTAAAGATGAATATTTATAAGTGAGAAGAGGTTTATTGTTGGGTGGAAAAGTGCCCTTACACATTCAGTTGCTTGGAGTAGTGTTGTTCAGATAAGTGTTACATTGAGTATGAATGTCTAGTATGTGTTGTGTGATGAATGTTTGTTTAATCATGCTAGATTTACTGCAATGGCATCTTTATTTGTTGAATAGATGCATGTTCATATACAAAAAATGATTTTATATTTGTGCATGATCTTATTTTTTTTATGACGATGATGAATAGGCTAGTTTATCCCTGAATTTCCTTATAGTTCATTTTCATTCCCTATTGTGTAATTTTAATGGCATCTACACATGTTTTCCAATCTTGTGGAAGTGTAACATGGATATCAGGGTTGGTATATGTGTATACGCGTTCATGAATTGACTAGGAGTTAAGTTTTTGAATCAAAAGGTATCTTTGTGTATCCATAGATGGAGGTGTTGAAGCGGGAATCATTCATAGTCGAAGATGTCTAAGGCAGGGAGGAAATATGGTTAAGTTCCATGATCGAAGTAGCAGGGTAAATGTGTAAGGTTAGGAGGATTAATTCATCTAAGTGTCAAACACCAGGTTTGTTATCGAATGTTGAAGAATTGATGTTAGGATCAACATGCAGGTTTGTGGAAGGATGGGTGTGTTGGTGTCGACGTAGCAATGCCAATTCCGAGGAGTCGAAGTCATCAATTGTGGATTAGGATGGTCAAGTTGATCATTGGACATATTTCAAATTTTGACTTCCAAACTCAGAAGGTGATAGAATGGAGGACACGTGGATCATGGTCTTTTCAATGGGGAGGTAGTGATGCCAAACTATCCATCGAAATGTTCGTTGGATGGTTGTAGTTCCATCATGATCACTTTTGAGGTCTCATTTATGGACATTGAGGTGGTCCTGTCAAAAGTGTATTATCGAATGGCAGTGGTGTAGTCCTAACTTCCATCTCCCGAAGTCTAAAAAGTTGGAATCGACAATTTGGGGGTTATTTCGTTGGATCTTGTTGTGCCATTCAAAGTTCTGAATCCTGATATCAGAATATCATAGACAAGGTGAGTTATATATGGTTCACGGGGGTTCTGACTTTCAAACCCCAAAGTATGGACATTGGCAATGTTTGAAAGGTAAAGAAAAGTTGGAACTATAAAGTTAATGAGTCGAAAGGGATTCAAACCTGTCATAAGTTGAGTTTAATAGTCAGGATTTCTAGTAGACGTAATTAAGAGTTCAATTACCCTAGATTAAGGATTGATTAGGCATTCTATCATATGGAAATATACATTTCCGCATTATTGGTATCAATTGAGCAAGTATTGGGTAAGTGATTTGTGAAATGATCTCTCTGATGGTATAATTAATCGAGAGGGGTGTGATAAAATGGTATTAGAAAAAAGAGAGTTCATGCCATGTGTATGAGTTCCTCATCACCTCAAAGGGTCGATGGGGTGACCGGGGACGTGGCACTACATCATTTGTCCTGATGGCATGGGTGAGGCCACTTTAAAATTCTCAAATTTTTCAAAAAATTAAAAAATTGTGTGAAATTTCAATTTAGCAATAAGGGGACTATTTCGAAAGCAATACGAGACTACTCCCGACCCCTTATCCATCACATAATAGAACCCAATATTAGCATAACAATTTCTAATTTTATGCCTATACGTGTTCATTTATAACCCATGTAGCTCTGGTATTACAACCATAAGTACTGATACCACTCTGTAATGTGCCTCTCACCCAATCTGACCAACGGGAGGGGACATTAACTAAATTTAGGCTTCGAAATTTGCCCCCCATAGTAGTGTTACAAATTCAAAATAATTAAAATGTGTGTCCATATGCATAATAAAAATATACAGTACAAATAAACTATATCCATACACATCTAGCATGCATATACTGGCATAATCATTAAAACATCAATTAAAAACATTATAGATTCAATACAAAGATAATACTTATCTTTAAGCAAATGGTATCTAAGCAACTATGTTTGAAGAATATCCAATAAACTAGTTATGTAAGAGTGATTTTCCATCCAATTGTAGGCACTTTTTCCACCATATACTATTTCTACTTAGAGGTCACCCCCCAGTTGGGCTATGAGGCCACTAGAGAGAAGGATATACTTACATGATTCTATCTCTTATCCCACAACTAGTCCTTCTATCTATGCTTAGCTAAATTCTCATATAGAGATCTACATAGGTCTCATTCAACCATCATAGCCATTTAACTCATTCCAATTGCCCCACACAACACAATGAAGGCATTTCCTTTCACTGATCCATAGTTCCCTCCAAAAATCCAACCTTTACAGTGCTTATCAGTGTGTGTAGTAAGAGTCCAACCTATTTTATGCTATTTGAGAACCTCATATAGCCTAAATCATGGATTCTTAGGCATTTGCGAGTAAAAAAACTCAGTTGTTAAGGGTTCCTAGCTTGTTGAACCTCTATGCTCACCTACATCCATCTATTTTCCCTTCAAATCTAAAACTTTGTTTCTAAATTCAAATTTCTAGGTTATACACAGTCTAGTAATGGTATGACCAATAATAGGAAATTGTATGTGGCATAGAAAATCTACATGAAGGAATGATAGAATGAGTGTTGACTCCAAGGGATATGAGATGATGGTGAAAAGATAAGTGGCATAGCTTCTGACTATAGAAGCAAAGGAATAGTGAAAACTGTAGAACAAACTTATGGAATATGACAAAACTATCAAAGAAGTGTAGCCAACAACATGATTCAATAACCACATGAAGTGACTTTTTGCCACCAACCTCACACGTGCATTGAATGATTGGATTTAACAGTCAAAAGAGTGTAATTGGATCATTTAAAGCACTTGGAAAGTTTTGGTTGAGTTCTAGGTTGACAATTGGCATCAAAGTATTTAGTCTCCCATAATCCACCTTTCCTCTTCCCCTCTAGTGGAATAATAGACCCTCAAGTTCTCTTTACACAACCTTCTTGTACCATTTTGTTATTTTCCAACATAAAATTTACATATATTTTGAATTGGAATGATACGCCAACCACACTATACAAATAAAAATATTTGTCATAAATGCCTAGCCATTCACTAGTTTGGCCTTGGCATTGAGGTCCACACTAGAAATCCATACTAACATATTTACAACATTTACATAATTTGATTAAATATAAAAATTTACATTTATATCCAAGTCAAAAGTGGGGGAATTACAAAAATTTAGTACCATGTGGTTGTTTGTTCCCGAGCTTCATTTTGGTCTTAAAATGTCAATAGGTGAGAAAAACATGTAAAACTAAAAAAGACTATGAAATATAAGAGGAATTTATGCATATCGCCCAATAAGAGATTTTAAAAATATATTGAAATGACTCCTACATCAACATAGAAAGTTCATTTTCAAAATAGATTGCTAACTAGTCTAACAAGATCCACTTGGTGGCAATGTCCTTGACATTGCCACCAACTTTACAACTAGTTATGAACATGAGTTATGACATCGAGCCAACTTTCAGTAAGTCTATTTCTTTTCATTTTTCATAGAACAAATGAGGAAAAATTATTATTATAGTGTCATTCAAACGTGGAAATTATCTTTGAGGAGTGTTATATTTACCTTGCAGTTTCTTTGTTATACAATTTAATTAATTTTACATAGATAAATATTGGAATAGAAGTATGAATTGTAAACATTGTTGTTTTATCTTTAGGTACGGCTGTGGAAAGTCCAGGAATTCATGGGACTCTACAAGTGGCACAACCTTTAGATGGATGCACACCGTTTGTGAACAAAGGAAATCCAGGAAAAGGTAGAAGCTCCTCAAATTTTGAAATGCACAGGTTGTTCGCTTCTCTACAGCTATTGTCTACAACTATGAATACAATGATAGTTGGAATTCTTTCAAAAGCATCAAACCACACCCAAATTCTAGTTAACATCTTGAATCTTAAGTTAAATAAATCTAAGAGTGGAATTGCACACAAGAAAATGAATAATCTGCATGAGTCAGTTCCCTCCAATTGAATTTTTTTGCATTTTAGATAGTGGCAAACTCTGTATTTATCAGCTGGGACTCACAACAATTAGGATTAAAGGTTTCCATAGAGCTATCAGTTCTATGTCTCATGTGTTTTCATTTAAACATATATCCTGTTGCCGCCTTTTCACACACCTGGATCACGTGGCAGAAATATTCAAGCCACTTGGTGTGTCCTTGGGGGCAAGTCTCGAGTCAAGGCTGTCACCTTGTTCTTTACTCCTCCGTTTAGGCTCAACTCCTAACGAAGCCAAGGGGGGTAGACCCTATTAAGTTACTAAGGATTATTTCTTAGTGTAATGATGTTGTACTGAATC
>LPNX010061814.1:64017-116124 GCA_001517045.1 Pseudotsuga menziesii
CATTTATTACGATTCCCTCATGGGGTATGAACATGTGATATAGTACAACAAGCACTTTCCAAAAGTACTTCCATAGGTCCTCTGAAGTCCGAACAAGTTAACCCTGTCCGGTTCACTGGGCTCAGTTGATAAAAACCACTAAGTATAACTTAGGTGGTAACATATCCCACATTAATTTATGTACTAACGTGCATAGAATACCGATGTAACCTCAATAACCCCACCACCACCCCTTCCAGGACTAGCCGTCATTACAAATTTCAACGCTCTCATAAGGTGGGATGGTAGGGCAGGTCTATTGTAAAGAAACACCGCCCCTTTCATTTTCAGGTATCTATGGCATCTATTCCATATTGGTGTGAGTAAAAAGTTAATAAAGCAGGCTTGGGATGGTTGTATCATCATTAATACACTTCAGACTACACCCCACATTAATCCAAGCATGCGAGAGACATTAAATTTGGAGGACATATTCCATCCGCCCTGTGGTGGGAAACACACAACAAGGAGAACGCCAGCATCTGGAAACCAATGGAAATTTAAATAAATAAGTTTTTAAAATTTGTTTTTAACATAAATGGAAATGACAATGTTAAAACTATAGTCCAACTAAAAATTAATCACCTACCTGCTGAACTAATTCCCTCAATGTTAACACCAAAAATTGTCCACATATATCTATATGGTCCAAACTATAATTATACATCGTATTCCCACCATTATTCCCTCAATTTTAACCTTCACAATTAAAATCCACCAAAATTGGTCCAAAACATCATTATTCCTTCCCCCATAAATACAGGGAAGTTGGGAATTTATTGCAACATAACCCCCATTCTCCCAAAAAGGACTTAAAAACCCTAAAATGAGAATGGGTCAAAAACCATGGACAAATACCACGCATAGTGAAATACCATGGGTAATAAAATCTTGGATCGTCTTATAAATACATTGTGAAGGTCTCCTCAAAAAAACTTTTCACTTTTTTCCAAACTGTCAGTCATACTTTTGATTCCTCAATCATTCCCATATTTTTTTCATATCATCCCACGGTGTATCTTGATATTTATCCATACCCTCTTTGATCCACTTCCCTTTGACAACCATTGGTGAAGAAGATCGTAGAACAAGATCATGGGAGCCTACAGACCATTTCCTCAAATTGCTGCAGTGGCCCAATTTAAAGGTATGTTGGAATTTTTGTTTCATTAGTTAGATAAAAAATATAAAATTATAAAAAATAGTTTGTTATATCTTGTTGTAAATCAAGGTCAATAAATCCCTTGCACCATGAACTCTTCCCTTAGATATGGTTGATCTTAGGTAGGTGCTTTTGCACGTAGTAGGGGAGAAATACACACTACAATTTTGGTGATTCCACTGGCTCGATCCCCTTGGATATTTGTTTTTGTAGGTGTTTTTGTTGGTTTGTTCTACTTGGGTACCCTCAACCATCATAGATATAACCCCCCTACGACAGATCTGAACCAGTCCCGTCATAGTGGTTGCTCCCCCGGCCCTAGCTGACAATTTTTCCTTAAAAACCCCTTAGTTACAGTCATATTTCACCTATCCATCAGAAAGTTGTGACCCAGGTCACACCCTTTTTCCTGATAAGTGAGACCTAGGTCACACCTTTTTCCCTGATAAGTGCGACATGTACCTAAAATCCATATCACACTTGTCTAGGCTTCTAGAGCAATCCTGATCGCTACTGTGACCCTGTTTAATGCAACTTGTCGCACATAAAACATTTTTTATGCAACCCAATTCTTTCTACTACTTTTTCATCTGGCTCATAACTATTTTATAGTTTTTTGTGACCTCAAAAACACCTATTCCATCGACGGGTGTGACCTACAGTTTGTCTAGCTATTTGCGGTGTTTTGAGGCCCTTTCCAGACCCCTTGTTTGTGTTCTACCCCTTCCCCAATTGTTTCCTACCAGATCTGATTTCTTACAACCCTCTAGTTTGTTTTGTGAACCTCTTTTCCTTGTATGTGATCCCCCTTAGTCTAGATTGGTAGTTGAGAACCCCCGTGTGTTTCCTACAGCTTGTGAATTTCCTTATGTTCCCATTTACTTGTGTATATTTTGTTATCTGGAAGGATTAGTTGTTAGTTGATGAAAAATATTTACTTTCATTTATTGTTCATTATTTTTTCAGCATATGTGTCTCTGGCATGGGAGCGATGGGGTTTATAAATTACACATCACTTGAGCACACATCTCACACCCTAAAGTAAAATACTTGGTTTGTGACCCTAATGTGAGCCTAAAATTTAACTTAACTCAACCAACATTGTAACCTTATTTGAGGACCAAAACAATATTGTAGTTAAGTTAGGACACTGGGGATAGGAATATAAATAACACCCTTTTTTCACTTACTTCTAAGACATAGTTGTTGTCTTCTAGGGAACCAAATCCTCTAGTATTTGTTGACACAGTCACGACCATTTTATCGGGTGGCCTCTCCCTCTGTGAGGGTAAGCTGCAATGAAGAGGTTTCATAAGTCATGATGGAATACCACACTTCATTCTGCATCGAAGGATAACCCTTCATAGTCCTCCTCGTGCATGTCAAGGACCAAAGGGATAAAGCACCGTGAAACCATTTAGGAGGTGTCTTGAATGAGGTATCATAGTTTCCAATATATTAGGGATCTTTTACCCAAAGTCCCTCTCAGTAGTGGGATTCTCTTATCCTTTGGTGCTTCCATTTCATATTGTTTGACTGTGGATTTGACCACCCAACATAGAATACGATTTGTGAGGGGATTCCATCTTGTAGCTATGAGATTTCTTGCACTTATACCCCATAGGTTAGTGTGTCAATTTATTTATAGGTAGTGTTTCTTGTTGGATTACTGACCGCTTTGTTGTAGACTCACCTACTATGACATGTTGTTGTAGTTCAGTTTTAGGGCTTGCTTTTTGGCCCGCATGCCACCATTTACCAGCTCTCCTTTTGCACACTCAGTTGTAGTTGGACTTTTGAGCTTGTGTTTGACACCCTTGAACCTTCATTCATCATGTAGCACACTGTTGGCTTCTATCACCTTCCTCATCTCGAACCGTGGTTCAACAATGCCACAATACCAACGATGAACTACAAGACATCGGCCCGACAGAGTAACTCTATCAGCAACACCTGTGAGGAAGGCATGGTCTCACCCGAGGTATCTAATGGGTAACTGCTAGAGCCATGTTTCTGTAGTTGGTGAGGGATTATAGTCCCTTGGCATGTGGCCAAGGCACTCGACGAAGGCAACTTGGACAACTAGATAGTTCTTGCGTGACTGAACAAAATGTATGTCAGTGTGTATGACATGATCTAGTCCTTAACCTTAAGAACTGGTGCTACTTGTGTGACGCAGCTAATTCCTTAGACTAACAGGCTGTCACGACTTATGTTTTAACTTAAAATTAACCATAAAGTTTCTTACGCATCCCAACAATGCCTTAAGAATTATTCATTCACTGATTAACAATATGGTGGTTATGAATTCAATAGTATCTCATCAACACACAGTAATCAAATAACAAACATTCACATTAGCATATACAACATCAATCAGCCATTTAAACACATGGAATAACATGGAAACCCATCTGGGAAAACCCACCAAGGTGCTCTTCATTTAGCATGAGATATGGATATAGTGCCTTGCAGTCTGCAACTTGCAACTGATGCACACACAGCTTGGGTAGACTCTTCTATCTATCCTCTATGCAATCAGCTGCAGATCCCTTCTATTCCTAGCAGTCTATGCACATAGCTGTAAGACTTGCGGCTCAACAGCCTCCTACTGCTACTAGACTCCTCTCTGAGGCTTCCCTTCTACTAACTCTAACTCAAACACAACATAAATGGCGTCCTTGGCTCTAGGAAACTAGACCCAAAACAACCAACAAAGGCGGCCAATAACAAAAACCAACCAAATCCGACCAAAAACCAACAACCAACCCTTATACAGAATGGGTTCTTCTTATTTATAACTTCTATCAGACCACGCAGGGTCGACTACATCTTGCTCATCAATTACATGTCATGATCAGGTGTCAGAACACAAGGCACATTCAACCTGACTTACAAAATATTCCTTCATATGTACGTTGTTGCAGGCTTACACCGTCTTTAATGGCCACGATCTTCACCAGTTGCTTAGCCGTTATCACCTGTACACTTGGATGCTTATCTTTCCTCCGTTGCGTGTATCTTTATTTCGCCTGCACTGGTCCCTTTGCTTTCTTCACGATCTCTTTTCCTTCCTATTGCTCGCACAACGTACCTTCTTGTGCTTGCACTTGGGCTTCTTCCTTGTCTCCTTTCCTAGCCCAACACACACCATCACGTCATCATTGCTCCACCATGCTACTCCTAGAGACTTAGGGTGCATACCCCTTAGTTCGGTTCCTTGAACCGTCATCATCGGATCCATATTCGGTGTCATTCACTACCTTCAGAGACATACACTACATCTGATTCTGATTCAAATTCCTATCAATCCGAACCTACCTTTTTCACTACCCAATATATCCCCATGGCTAGTGCACCTCCAAACCCTTTTTTGGGGGGGGATGGTTGATAATGGACTTGTGGCCGCTCCACCCATCATACCGGGTATACTTTCTACTGGACCTATAGGTCTTGGTCCTAGTGGCCCCGGCCTCTCCACAAACACTACCATTGGTCCGCTATCAATTAGTGGTGGCCCCACTCCAGCCACCATGGTTCACACCATACCCACATTTATGCATGGGGGAATTGGCCCTTCTTCCACCATTCTAGCTATTCACAACATTTGAGTGACTACTCCTACTATTAGAACTCAGCCCTACCAACCCCCATTTGCACACAGAAACTACATGCCCACTAGTCCCAACACCTTTGCTGAACCTCCTATATCTATTCCAAGTCTTAGTCTACCATTCATGGCTAGTCTCAACCTTCTTGATTTGGCATGATTGACGAATGAACCCATCCGTCATGACCTGTTATGGCCTCCCATGCCTACGAAACTCCCTTCAAAAATACCTAAGTTTGAAGGAAAGGTGGGAGAAGACACTCTAAACCACATGTCATTCCACTTATGGTGTTCCTCTAATAGCATAGTGGATGACTCTATCCGATTGGGGCTATTCCAGTGCACACTCACTAGTGGTGTAGCTAAATGGTACATTGAATTGCCCCATGCCACTTATCCTGCTTTTTCCTCGTTATCCTTGATGTTCCTCTAGTATTTATAGCTACCCGTCCCTTAAGATGAGGGTGTGGAAATATTATTATCCTGTAGAGAGAACACTCCTACCCATATCATGGATCACATCCATGAGTGGCGTCGTTTTCGTAGCTTCTGTAAAATCCAGTTAAATGATAAGATTTTCCTAGATTGGTTTCTTAAAACCTTAGTCCCCCCTATCACCAAGGATGTTCCATCCGAGTACCCACAAACAGAGGAAGAAACAATCCTTAAAGCACACCAATTTGGCCTTATCTATGCCCAAACGAGTTATCTTTATACTATCGTACCTGATGCTCCTCATGTTGGATCTTCACTGTGTGATACGCCAAGGGCATCCCATGATGTTGATGGAGCCATTAGCTATATCACCCAGCACCCCCACCTATACACAACCTCTCCTTTGATGTCGCCTCACTTCGGTAACACCCCTAGTGTTTCCTAACTTGGATACGCCCCTAATTTTGCGTGGCATAGGCTCACTCTGAATCCATTCCTTCCTATGTGTCTCCTGCACCTGTTCCTCACAATCATGGACCAAATTTCCTGGAACCTGCATGTAATGGACAGATGGTAGGATTTTCAACACTTTCAGTTGCTCCCACCTACTACTCACCACCTATGCAACCTACATATTCTACAGCCTTGAATCATCCTATTTTTAAGGATGGGGCCATGCTCAAAAAAACCTCCCTAATCAACCCACCCCCAATAACCAACAAGGGCAGGGAAGACAAAAGAGAGTTAGGAATCAAGGAAACAACCAACCTCAAGGAGATGAACAAAAAACCAACCCTCCAAATAACAATGGAGCAAATCCCCCTACACAGAACCCCCAACGTCCACCTAGACCTGGGAAGAACCCTCAGCTGCAGACTAACCATCTGTGCACCATTTGTGACACTTACGGATATTATACACATCGGTGCCCCCATATGAATCGAGTATGCCATTTTTTACAAATCTACATTCAATGTGACCCTAATGTTTCCACTCCGACGTAGCCAATCCTAGCACCACAAGGTCCTCCTCCTATGGTACTACAAAACCCATTTCCAAATCAAGGGATGTTTGCAACCCAACCCTTGGTACCACAAAATACCACAACCACTTTTGAAGTTCAACCCATTGATCCTGGTATCCATCAACTTATGACATTGTCCTATGATGTCGACTTATAGACTTGATGAAACCATTATGGCTCCACCATGTAAACTATTAATACCTCCACAACATCTACCTCTACCATTCTTGTTATGTCCTTACATTTTTCAAGACTCCCATGGATGGGACTACCAAATTCCGTATGTTCCCTTTCTGTTGCGTCACAGACAACCCCACTGATAGAGTTGCTCTTAATTAGAGTATCGTCAATGACTTGGCCGAATCTCCTTTTTCCACGTTTGCTCTGGAATTCCTAAGAACTTGTCCTTCACAACGCAAATATTTGTTATCCGATTTAGGTTCCTTCGACCCCTCTGATTCCAGGTTGATCACTTTCAACTTAGATCAAGGAGAACCTCAGATTCCATCATCCATAGCCTTCCAAGTTCCATTCACTATTTGGAATTTTGTCATTCGTCGATGTATCATCAATGAAAGTGAATCCACTTACATTATGCCAACCTTATTTTGGAATAAACTTGGATCCCTAACCCTTCAATCCTCAACAAAAATCCTTCGTGCCTTCCAAACACAAGGAGTTCTCACAAATTTCCCCATTGAGTTGGTCCTAAAAACCATATTGATTGACATCGAGGTTGTGAATGCCTAGCTAGATTACAACCTCCTCCTTATACGTAGTTACATGTATGCAATGCAATTCATTGCTTCTACCATATTCCGACTCCTGGTGTTCCCCCATGATAGGAATATTTTGAATATCAACCAATTGACGTACTATGGTCTTAAAGGACCGACTAGTCTGGAGTATGTTCTCCCTACCATTAACACAACCATTGATAGAATATCCATCCCCTCCCCATCTGTCATTGGCCCATACCTATTTACTAGCGCCCCTTTGACGGACACATTTTTTTCCCTCCCACCTCCTCCCTCTACGACAGACATATCAAATTTGTGCACCATCACATCCGGTCACCTTCTAACCTCATCACAACCTTAGCCGCAGGCCCAACCAAAAAACCTGGGAAATTATTGGGGTTTATTTTCTGTACACACGATCCCCTTCCTCTTTCCACCTTCTAGAATTATCAGGAAACCAATCATGGCTGTGCTCAATATTTTAGGGTTCACTTTGGGAATCCCAGTATAGTATCTTGATCCACCCACCCCTACCCCGACACCACCAATTGTGTTGACACCAGCCCAACCTATTGAGATGGTGTCACACCCACCTATTGGTTCACAACTAACTGCTTCTACATCTACTTTTGCGCCCCCTCCTCCCATGAATACTAGGGGAAAGGCACCAAAATCCCAAACAAAATGACGTCCACCTACTACTTGTGATTTATATGATGTCCTTGTACATGTGAAACAAAATTTTCTTGATTTTCCATTCCTTCGCACCCACATGCACACAGTAGTCAAAACCAACGACACTCTAGTTTTTAATGTACCAACCATCCCTGTGATTAAGAACAAGTCACTATGAACAAACCACTCATGTGCATTTTTTGGTATGTACGGTCATTTTCCCATCATTACCCAAACTTTCTTAAGTACTAGTCTCTCCTTAGTGACCTTCGCAAGCACTCCTGTGAGTCCAAAATGTAGTATCCTTGAGAATATCCACCCTCCAACTTCTTCCTCGGACACCAATAACACCATTTATATGATCTCTACTTCTAGTAGTCCTTCCTCCTCCTCCATGTAAGATCGCTCCAACATATCCAGGTGCCACTTTCACAATGACAAAGAGATACTTAAAACCACCATCGGTTTTACCCCATTCCATTTAGTCCACAGTGTGGAGTCGGTTCTTCCCATTGAATATTAGATTCCAACACTCTGCCTTGCTGTCGATATTCTACCTGATACTTCACTATTGGAAAAGAACCTACTTATCCTTGAACAAACCAACGAGGACCATCACATTGCTTTTTAAATGATCGAACCAACTAAAACCTGGTCGAAGTTCCATTATGACTCCCACGTCCACCCACATACCTTTAACGAGGGGGATCTCATCCTCATCTTTGAGCAATTCCATGATAAGACTGGAAAAGGGAAGCTTGAATCCATGTGGTATAGACCTTATGTCATCCATCGATGTCTTAACAAGGGGAAATTTCTCCCTACTGACTCTGACGGTCTCCTCTTGAAGAATCCTCACAATGGGATCTACCTCAAGATATTATATGCCTAAGCCGACCAACCTACATACCATTGTATCATAGTTTTTCTTTATTATTTTGCATTGTTTTTACCACGAGTCTCACAGTTTGTTTCCTTGGTTGTTCCATATGGTTCCTACCTTTCCCTCCTATGTTGGTTTCGCGGATGGCGCAAGTAGATGGCCTCCTAATCTTTCCTTGTATGTGTGGGTCATTTATTCCCCGTCACATGAATTGATCCATATCGACAAAATGTGTGTTGGTATTGTTACCAACAACTAGGATGAGTACGATGGTTTCATTGGTCTCCTGACCACCTCCCTTCACTTGGGTATTTGTTGCCTTGATGTCTTCTTAGACTCCCAACTTCTAGTCTCCCAGTTGATTAATTGCTACCGCATATGCAATCCATGCCTCTTTAAAAATTTCCTATGCACTAGACACTTGATTAGACATTTCGAATCCATTTCATTTGTGCATGCTACTAGAAGTATCAATAGTGTCGTAGACTGAATGGCTAATGATGTTCTAGAGTGGCACATTAATCATTGCATATAGGAAATAAACTACATCATGCATGATCATATAGTTATGCATATATATGTCATATACATTATATAGGAATAGTAATCATCATAACAAGAGACTCATTAAACACATAAAAATACAAAAATATGCATCTACCGGCATTCATATCATATCATCATATTCAGTACAAAAAAGAGAAGCTCCACAGGCTTTGTCATCTGGTCATACATATCATACAAAATTCCCCATGCTCAAATGCATTGGGGGAAACATCACAAGATGCTAGTCTAAGTCATACTCCTATGACTTAGTGTCCTCCTCCTCACCTGAGCTCTCCTCCTCCATTGACACGTCCCCCTGTACTTTCACTCTGACATACTCAACATCAACCACAATGCTCCTCATCAGAGATATCCACTCTGGAGGATATATGTAGTATGCGGTGATCAAATTGTCGTCTAGGTATTTCCACTCATCATCGGTGACCCCCTTCAATAGCCTATCCACGTCCAACCGTAGTGATTCTAACGTAGCACTCCCCCACCTCCTCTTCCCATGAGCAGGTGGATCTAACCCCTCTACCCTGCTCCTTTATTGCTGGTATCTAGCTGGAGGGTGTGGTCCCATGTCTACACATACCCACAATATGTCATCGGTATCTATCACAAGTATGATCTATCTACCACTATGCTAGTAAACTATATATGAATTAAACCACAAAGATTCATGTATATGTACCATTAGGTCCCCAGATTTTTCCTATAGGTTTAGGCATCTCCAGATCTCCCCGGTAGTCCATGCCCACGTATGGGTAGTCCTCCATAAGGATAGGAATTTGTCACCACTATCAAAAAATCTCTTGGGTGAAGAAGCGACCTACCAAGTCGCCTCCCTCCCTAATCATCATCTCACACCATTTCTTCATACGAGGCTCTCAAGGTCCCCTGTCGTGCATCGTAATTGGTAGTCACAACGTCGATACTCTCTCAAAGAAGAATGATCACAAAAAGGATGGAAACTAGAAATACCCATGTTCCAAGCTAGGATCGTTCATCCCAAGCCAGACTATTGTTAGATACATCTGGTCCCACCCATAGTAGGTTCCTCTCAACAGACTCTCGACAATCAATAACTGGCCTCCAAAGATATTGTGAGGACCTTTCAATCCTAGTATTTGCAACACCATCACTACCACTGTACGAGTCTCTAGACTCGATGTCACACACCAATATGTATGACACATGCATATAATCCATGGCATAGAAATTCCTAGAACATAAGTCATCCATCAACACCCCCCTGGGGATTTTCGATGAAATATCACCGATAACACCCAATAGTGGGAGGTCGGTCAAAAAGTACATGTCTCAGAGGGTGATCTCCAGCCGCTTATTCAACAGTATATTTTTTGAATGCATCAGGGGGATCTGGAAGAACTTTAGCAACCCACACCGAGTGAGTGTATCCTATACTGCCTCAGGCTTCTCCACCTCATCTCTGAGGTCCCCAATGTCTCACTCTTGTCATCCAACTTGAGGTACCCTAAACATCTACAAAGTCCCTATTATACCCAATTCACCATTTTTTTTTATTATGATCTAGGTCGCTCCCGTTGACCCTTTTTGTGTGACCCAAGTCGCGCAAAATTGCTTCCTGAACAGGTGCAACCTAGGTTGCTCCTGTCTCCTAGACTGGTGCGACCGGGTCGTTCCTGTCTACCTGATAGGTGCGACTTGGGTCGCTCCTTTTCCCTTGAAAAGTGTGACCCAACCCCATGAACCCTTCAGGCTCGACTGAGGACCTTAGAATGAGAAAAAGAAAAAACTAAACCACTAAAAATAACAGGCTAGGTGAGGGCTCTTACATGCAACTCATAGATCAGGAAACCACCAATCCAATAAGAAGAAATCAGCAGCTTTTCTCTAGGGCCCTCCACTCCAACTCAAAATTGAACAATTAAAATGGCATGCGTCATGTGATCCCCCCTTCTTTATAGGACTTCATTTGGTCAATTCCTTCTTCCGTGTACCACAAAGTCATCCGAAATTTGTTTGTCACACCATTCGCACCACTGAGTTCAGTTTTCGACACTCTGTCCACCTATGGAACTCCCATCTCATGCTCTCCCTATATTCTTTAGGGATATTTCCTGAAGTTACCTCAATTTTTGTTCCACCAGGAAAATTGAACCCCTTATGTATTGGCATGTTCATGAGCCCTCCACTCCATCCATACTGCAAATTGTACGTTACTTTACCACCGTTCATCATCCCATAAGGAGGTCCCACCAGTGTTCCATTGTTATTTTTTCTCCCTGTCAGTTAATCCCAACATCACCTCTTTCAGTACATCGAACACTTCCTCCTTGCTTGATTGAGAATTATGGAGTTTTTTTTAGCTCTTTTATGACTCCTTACAGAATGAAAATATTGTTGAGCATGCTTGCTTTCTTTAATGTTCGTTAAAGTATTTGAAAGGGCGTCTATGGGACTTGTTTATCCCCTTTTTCAAACTACATAAACTAATTAAAGGAAAGGACCACCCTAGCACCTTCCATCTAGGAACGATTCCCCTTGTATCCTTTTATTCTGTTTTGGACATTGGGACCGTAACTTACCAAAAAGCACACTTATGGGTTGTATTTAAGCTCTTTTGTATCCCTCTCATAAAGAAAATATTGTTGTGAAACCTTGGTTTCGTTCATTCTCATAAAATTATTTAAATGACTGTCTAATAAGTATATGTTTAACCTTTTTCGTCCTGGTTTGACTACGTATGGAAAAGAAGTCTCTCTTCCCATTTTGGCTGGGAGAGCTCTCCTTTGTACACTTTTATCCTTTTTCGGAATTAGGAGACTACTGCACGAAAAAGAGACCCCATTGGAGTCTTATTCTTGTATTCAAACTCTCTAAACATGAAAACACCATCGAGCATTTACCGTCTTGTGCTCGAAAAAAATCCATGAGAGAGTATCATACTGAGCACACTTCTATCCCTTCTTCCCGCTCCTTAAACTATGAATAAGGACCAAATGGTGCCTTTTAGTTCCAACCTATATTTCATATACTCTATTATTATCGCATATTCCCCCCCATTGGGTTTCCTTTTTTCAGAGTACTCTGCAATGAGTCTCCCTTGTATCCCCTTGGTATCCCTTGTCCAGTTGCTTCCCCAAGTATATCCCATTTCATTCTTCTTCCTGGGTACATAGCTATGATCCCCTCCCCATGAGTTAGCGTCATTTGTTGTTAGGTCAGCCCTATCGTTATACTCTAAACAAAGGAAGTTTGAGTCCCATGTACTCCCATGCTTATGTTCCCCCTTCATTGTCTCAATCCCATTAATATTCCCCATCTCTAGTTGTCCCCCATGTGCTTTTATCAAGGACACCTCATTTCCTTAGTAGATGCAAGTCTCTGTCTATCGACATCAACACATCTATTCTAGAGGATAGACCGAGAGGTCCCTGTATCTTGGTTTCATCCACCTCATTGATGAGTTCCATGGACCACTTGAAAGGAGTCCTTAGTGCCTTTTGGGTTATTTGTGTCTCACGTGCTCGACTTCAGCTACACTATCGCACCGTTGAGATTCATACAGGGGGGTATCTGGTCGAATACCCAATTGTCACCTAACTCTAGCACATTGGTGAGTCTATTAAGGGATCCATATAGTTTCATGTCCCTTGTGATTTATGGGATTGATTGGTGACGGTGTTTGGAATCCCCTCAGTATCATGCTTCTATATATCTCTAGTATCAGATGATTTTTATTGTACCTCAGATATTTTGACTCTCAGTAATTGAGTCCATACAATTATGTACACCTTCAGATCCAACAGAGCATCCATTATTGTGATATTTCATTCCAAGAGAATGCCATTTTTTCTATGTACCAGTTCTTCAGATTAGTATTTGTATTCAGCCTCCTATTGAGGCCACCATTATTTACTTCCATTTCTATGTATTGATCGTCTCCCATCATTTGAGCCTTAATCCCCATTTTTATATTGAGACATTGATACAAGCATGGGTATGCCAACCTCATCCATATATCTGTTTGAGATTATATTTACCTCATCTGTTTTTAGAAGTAATGCAACTCAAAATCCATTGTAGTTCAAATGAGGAAACTCCACTCCTCTTCGGTTATCTCCAATTTCTCCACCATTTCTCCCTTGATCCTATGATGTATGTCAGACATATAATGAGCTCCTTTTCCCTCACACATTGGGGGGGGCTGTTAACACCAAATATTGTCCACATATCTCTCTATGGTACAAACCATAATTATACATCATAGTCCCACCATTATTCCCTCCATTTTAACTTTCACAATTAAATTCCACCAAAATTGGTCCAAAACATCATTATTCCTCCCCACCATAAATACAGAGAAGTTGGGAATTTATTGCAACATAACCCCCATTCTCCTAAAAAGGACAAAAAAACCCTAAAATGAGAATGGGTCAAAAACTATGGACAAATACCATGCACAGTGAAATACCATGGTTCATTACCATGGGTAAGAAAATCCTAAATCATCCTATAAATACATTGTGAAGGTCTCCTTAAAAACACTTTTAATTTTTTTCCCAACTTTTAGTCATACTTTTGATTCCTCGATCATTCCCATACTTTTTCCATATCATCCCACGGTGTATGTTGAGATTGCTCCATACCCTCCTTGATCCATTTCCCTTTGACACCCATTGGTGAAGAAGATTGGAGACCAGGATCGTGGGAGCCTATAGACCATTTCCTCAAATGGCTGCAGTGGACCAATTTAAAGGTATGTAGGCATTTATGTTTCATTAGTTAGATAAAAATATATAAAGTCATAAAAAATAGTTTGTTATTGCTTGTTGTAAGTCAAGGCCGAGAAATCCCTTGTGCCATGAACTCTAACCTTAGATCTGACTGATCTAAGGTAGGTTCTTTTGCAAATAGTAGGGGAGAAATCCCCATTACACTCGACCGAAAACTATATGTTGAGGAAATAACAAGTTCCATTGTAGTGGCCATCTCCCTATCCTAGAAGTATTTAGGAAGCTAAGAACTGAATGCATTTTGGAAATAATTAATGAATCTATTTAAAAAATAGATTATGTGTTTTAATTATTATTTCTGAAAGTTACCTTGTTTTAATTGTTCTAAATATAGGTGAAGTTGTTGATTATAGCAATGTTAATTACTTCTTCCATTTGTTTAATTTGTGGGAAAACAATCATAATTTTATTTATATATAACATAATAATTGCACTAGATGTAGCTTATGTATGTGTGAACCTAAACAAATGACAACCAATAAGTTTCTATAGTTTGATAGGAATGTTATATGTCTCTCACATATGGATATAATAGATGCAACAAAATATATACTATTAATGGAAGTCATATATCTCTCATATATTTCATTATATAATACTCTGTTATAAACAATCATTCCTAAACATGAAATTTTTCGTTGTAACTTCATGACTATATATATAGTTCAATGTCTTATTTCCTTAATGATTATTGTTTTTGATATATAGCATAAAAAAAGTACCATGTAGGAACATGACAAGTTCTTAGAATACACCCATAATAGGCTATAGGATGGGAAAAAAAATATTTGGCCATCTCGCTCCCATATTTTCTAGTGAGTAATTGTTAATCCTTATTTGGATATAAATATGTTGGAGTGAAATGTTATGAAAAAAAATACAATCATGATTTCATTGAGAATAGGTTGTAATATGTATTTTTCACATATGAACTCTCCCAGTGTCCATTTCATAAAAACTTGTGAGTCACCAAATAACTATATCTTCCAATCACCCTAGGTAAGTTTGAGGATGAGCTTCAAACCAAACTATAGAAACTTATCCACAAAATAGATTCCTTGAGTAGTTCCATAAAAATATATCCAAACCCCATATTTGTCTATTACCTTTGCGACATGATTCCTTGGATTCATCAATGAATTACATTGCACATAGATATTTGGAATATGTTTTGACTGTAAATCACTTTGCAATGGGATTACATGTTGGCCCTCAAGTTCTTTGAAATTCCTAGATAACCATAATCCCCAAGAAACAATGAGTGGGAGTGGACATAACATCTTCAAACCTGCATTTCCATCCAAATATTTAGATATTCTTAAAGTGTGTGAACATTCCAAAATTTACTTGAGCCTACCAATATATATGTTTCCTTCCAAACTAGTTTAGTATAAGAGAAAAAATGAGAAAGTGATTAATATTTTCATCATTTTCTTTGCAGAGTGAACACCATATTTTCCTATTTTTATTTACTTTTTTGTAAGTTATCCCAAGCAAGCACATTTTTATTGAGAGATATCAATGTACACATTATGGATTTTAATGGCCATGTGTACTTCCAAATTTTCCTACACCACCATATATGCTCCTTCTTAATACTCACTTCAAATTAAAACCATGTATCCCAACGTAGGTGAATATATGCCTATGTTTGGGTTCTTTGATCATATCATCAACTCATCATCCACCTATCTAATCCTAACATGGTTACAATTCAATTTTGTAATGTTTTTTGCACACTCCAGAGCTTCATCAATTTCCAACCCATTACTCTCGATTGTAACGTACCTAACCCTATAATTATAAAATAAAATAATAGAATGCAATAGAGTACCAATGATGAATATAAATTGCAAGAGTGAAATAGGAAAAAACCTAAGAAACAACCCTTGTATTACTTATTTCCAAAAGAAACAGCAATTTTCATTTGTTTCTTTGAGGGGGGAAATATCCTATGAGCAAAGCTCCAAATAAAATAACAATACTTGATCACATTACACAATATTCTACTCTATATATATTGCATCAATAGAAAAAATAATAACTTTATAGGGTTCAACTATTGAAGATGGTCGACCAGCTATTGGGTGTTAATTAATAGAGAGACCCTTGTACACTAAGTAATTATCAACTAAACAAATAATATGGCCTCATACATCAATAAAGTACTCCTAATTATCCTCAAAGTAGATGGGTTAGGTTAGGACCCTAACATGCCCTCCCCCTTTAAAAGTAGCATTCTCCTCAAGGCTGGAGATGGGTAACTATTGCCAAATGGATAATGTTTTCCAAGTAGCATATCATGGATGCATATGATTCCACTAAATGAGAACTTCTTGGATAGTGTGTTGGTGGAGAAATCATTCTTAGTTGGCCAAACTTGCTTTTGGTTGGATCCAAATGTATCCTTACTCATCAAGTTTTGGTAAGGTAGTTTGAATGAACCAATTTTGTCCCATAACCTTCTTCAAAGAAGAAACATGAAATATTGGGTGGACATAGAAAGGGAATTCTTTGGAATATGAATAAAGTTGTGGTTGTTTCCACTATAAACCAAAAAAATCAGTTTTCTATGCTTGATGTAGCCAAGAAATTTTTGGGTTTGAGGAGTGTAAATCCTTGATAAAGCATAAAGGGAGTTATGGGCTCTCCTTGATGAACTTTGGGATCCATATCTACTTGCATGCTAGGGTCGTTTTCATCTACCTTTAACTACATGGTATCTTCCATAATGATTTATTCTTATTAGGGGGGATAGGTGGCATCAATTTAAAATAATTTATGTTATTTACATTTATGTGAACAAGTGGCATACTTCTCATTATAACTATGGAAGAGTCCATGCCTTTGACACTTTGTGATTTTTATTGGATACAATTACTATGCTTCAAAGGATTAATAAAGAAAGGTGTTTAGGAGAGTGGCATATGAAGGGAATGTGTGGGGAATGGAAGAGGGTATTTTGGCTTGTGCATTGATTGTTGTCTCTACTTCTTGAGACAATTGAGAGTCCTACAAGTAGGTAGTAATTTTCTACATCCTAAATTGTTCTCTAATATATTCCTTGAGGCCACTAACGAGGCATTATTTATAAAAAAGGATTAGTTAATCCCTTTGTATCTATTTATAATTTCTCAAAGGTTGTGATAAAATATGATTATGATCTTATTTGTCACAACTTGGCCAGCCATCCCAAATAGTGAGTATCTCTATCCAAATGAGCATAGATATATTTAACCAACTGACTCCATGTTATGTCGCCACCATATGATATTTTTATGCCATTCCCACCATTTCCATCCTTCTAGTTCCAAGTAGTGTACCCTCACTCTAAGTTTCATCATAACATTAGTAACGCCATGGAGGGAAAAGTAGTGTTCCATTTGGGTGACCCAACTATAAGTCTCTAAACCATCAAACATGTTCATATCCAATTTAAAAGAGTGGCTCTAATGGTTATCAATGAATAGAAATTTACATAGGTGAGCGCACAAAAGGGGTTGTTTATGGTGAAAACCTACCACCTTTGAAGAGGCCTCATTGGGTATATCTATTTATGTCTCATTCCATTGGTTATCATCTTGGAGGAAGTGATTTATTAGATTATTGAGTCGGTCTTGCATAGTTAACAGAGGAAACATGGTATTTTTTGTGATTTTGAATGATTCCTAGAGGGTGACCATCTATTGATACTATGGGAAAATAATGTCTTTGAGTTTTTTTTGAAGCATGGAGTAATATTAATATAGGATTTCAAATCACCTATCGAACTACAAGTTTTTTGATCAGGTCATCATGGTTTCCCTGGGTGCCCCAATAAACACTACCAAAGAGTCACTACCATGATGATCAACATCTCAAAAGGATTCTAATGAGGTAGACCATCCATAATGGTGTCATCAAGTATTTTTGAGTCAACATGGAATAAGGATTATTTTGAGATAGGTCTCTTGTAAGTTACAAATGGGATCCATATTTTCTTTTTTTGAGTTCTACTCCTATGGGAGTATCACTCCCATTTGCTTAAAATTGTAGTGAAAATATTTTCGATTTCTTAATATTCCAAATTATGTAGGAATTTCAAGATTTTGTAGTAGAGGACAGGTTTTTCAGGGTCCTAGGAACAAGGGAATGTTAGGTGTTATACCTTGAATATATTTACGATATCCAACACTAATAATCATCCTAATATCTAAGGGTGCTAACTAAGGAGACTCAACTATGCTCTTAGCCATACTACCCAACTTCCTAGATACTGGAGAGTAATATTCCATAGTGTTGTGATTGGTGCAACTATAGTATAAACATGGTAAATTATATTATCTAAATATTATTTTAGGTATCTGTAATGTCCCTTCTTGTAAATTTTGGAGAAATGCACAAATTGGGTAAATTTGGGCTTAACTAGTTATGACTCTAGAGGGTTCCAACTTTCACCAAATGGTCTCGAATTTGGACAGAAAGGATGTGATGAGTCTTAAAACATCCAAATATGTTTTATGGACACTTTTTATCTGAATTTAGGCCTCTTCAACCTTGTTTTGTGTTAAGGAGAAATAATTCAAATTTACTAGGAAAATGTGGTCGACTAGTACTTCTTGGTTTGGTTCCAAACACCACCAAAATTTTCCAAAATTATTATGGAGGGATAATATGGGATTTAAAATATAATAAAATACCTCATACAATCAATTGTATAATCATAAATCCATGTTTACATGTTCCTCAATTTTGCACAACTTTGGCCAATTTCTAGCTTTAGACTAGTGAAACCCAAGTTGACCCAAATGCACCCAAATGACTTAAAATTCGGTATGGAAGAGTTGAGTTGTATTAGGAAATAATAATGCATAATATTAATTCTCATACACTTTCCAATTTATTCTGAAAATTTATTTTGGCCATAGGGAAAGAAGGACAAAAACATTAGGAAACCGATGTTAAAACCCCCAAGGGTAGATGACACTTTTGGCTCTTCAAATGTAGTACGACCCTCCAAAATTTGAGAACAGAGTATGGGGATAAATAAAATACATAAGGGGATTTAATTAATCATGGGTATTATTTCTTCAAACTGGTTATAAAGTACAACATTCGTATGATAACTTTCAATAAAATTGCTTAGGGTGAAATGACATTGCTAGCCCCATTTAAACTCATAAAAAGTACATGAAATAGTTCATAAAATTACATGATGAATGGAGAACATATACAGCATATAAATTTATTACTAAACATAATTTAACATCAGATAAATTCCTTAATACGTATCAGATATATAACTCCTTCAAAATGGAATCCAAACACATGAAAACTAGTCATTTGAACTCATGGGAATGCAAGCATCTCACACATGGATTTCTGATATTTATACTTATAGAACATATGTACATAAGAGTACAGAGACATGCATCATATATTTCTTCCCCATCATCATCAAAATCATAGAAATTTCCTCATACAATTCTATTATGCAACTATTTCCAAAATAGAATCCAAATACATGAAAACTAGTCATTCAAGAGAAAGGGAATGCAAGCCTTTCATACATGTATTTCTGATATTTCGAATTACACAGAATATGGGAATGATATTACAGAGCCATACATCATATTTCACATCTTTGGCACCAAATATACTCATTAAAGCACAAGCACCACTCCAACAAGTGTGCCCTCAACATGAGAGTGTGGGGGAAAGGAGAAAAAGGAATGAGAGAATAGGGGGATAGATGAGAATTCGATTGTATGGAAATTCAACCTGAAACTAAAGCTCCTTCATTAATCTCCAATGAGGTTTCTGAATGGCCTCTCCATAAACCAACTTGGAAAGGAATACAACTCCCTCGAAATTGGTTCAAAAGCAGGAAGAGTGAACACTCACCGTGCAATGGACAAACAAAAGCTCTCCAAAATTCCAGAGGACAATTAAAAAATTAGAAAAAAACATTATCCTTCCTCATTAAATCCTTTTATTAACTTCATGAGGCATCCTAAGGTCGATTTTACCTCCACAGGCTTCCTCCAACTCATCTTAGTGGTTTAGTAACTCTCATGGCACTTGTCTTCCTCTTCATGCTCCAACTCTTTCCCCAATTCAAGTGGTTGCCTCTAAATCCCAAATTCGGCCTCTTGGTTGCTATTTTTAGCCCTGTCATGTCATATTTGTCATATGTTTGCAATCAGGTATGATTTTTTCATACTTGTCATAGAACCTTTCATCATTTGTTGGCATAGAGTGAATGAAATCTCCTTCCAAGTGGCACACATTGTCTTCTAGTCTCTTCATCTTCCATGGGAGTTACTCTCCTTTACCAATTCAAATTCACTGTCTAATTATATTCTATTTGACACCACATCACCCTCCAATAATGTTACATTACCCATGTGTTCGAATTTGGATGAAGATCATGCCAAGTGTGTGGGAAATCTAGTCACCCAAAGGCTCCACAAGCTTCTAAGTGTATTCCTGAAGCCATGCCACATTATTTTCTTATCATTTACCATTTATGTGACCCATTTAAATGTGAATATGTTAAACTAAATTCCTTTTGGGTCCCATATCCCCTTATTACAAATTTTATGTCTCCATCTCAACCTAGGGAACTAATAGGTTGGTGAAACACTATTTGCAAGTAGTATTATTTGGAAATTATTTAATTGGGGACATGACAGTATCCTATGTAAAGCGTCATATATAAACCATAGACACTAGCATAAGGAAATGAATATGGAGGGCCCTCATCTACCACCTCTGGTAAATAATGAGTTTGTTAGACCAAACGGAGAGCAAACATCACTCCTCCTTTATAACCGCCCCTAACCCTACTTTTCTTTGTCCGAAATCTAATATACCCAAGCATACTTGGAAGTGAAATTTCATATATATTTGTTGTTTAATGTAATGGTACTTGAAGAGGTATGAACAAGGGTTACAAGGGTTTCCAACAAGGTGATTCCACTTGTATTTTTTGTGTGTATTACTCCCCAACCATAGTTTTACCCAATTACCAATACACCTTTATGTTATTTAAATATTCCATAACACATTATTATTAAAATATCTAAAATTTGGGTGTTTTCTTAGCCCAATAAAGTTCTCTGATACCAATTGTAATGTACTCAACCTCAAAATTGTAGAAAAAAATAATATCATGCAACAAAATACCATCGCTAATAGAAAATACAAGAGATAAATATATAGAACCTGAGAAAGAAGCCTTATATCAGTTATGTACAAAAGAGAGAGCAATGTTCAATTTCCTCTTTGAGATAGTAACATCCTTTGAGAAAAGATCCAAATACAATAATGAAACTCCATCACATTACACAACCTTCTACTCTCTATATATTGAATCAATAAATAAAAAACCCTAACTACTTGTGGTCCCACTATTGAAGAGGACCATCCAACTAGTGGGTCATGGTTGGTAAATAGAACCATTTACTTTAAATAACTATAAAATAAATATCTAATAGGTTTTATTCAAATAAAATGGCCTCATATATCAATAATTTACTCCCAAATATCCTCAAAGTAGAGGGGTTAGGGTAGGAACCTAACGTTTGCATTCTTTCATTCTTGACTCCAAACTATAGTTGATTCAATATCTACTACATGAAACAAGTAAATAATCCCTTCTACATGAGAGTATCAAGTAAATATATTGATATCGTAAAGGATTCACCTCAACTAACCCAAGGGTATTCACCTGGTTTGTCAATGACCATCTCCCACCTTCCAAATTAGCCAATTTCGTATACAGGAAAAGTCCTCTACATTGGAATTCTAGATGCATGATTGATTTAGAAAATATTTTTTTGGAGCTATGATCCATTCTTCCACTGTATTAGGAGAAATATACTTTTGAACAATCACTTGATGCCAAATTACCTTCCCAAAGATAAGTCTCCTTACACATTTTGTAGATAGAGCAGTTGTAAAACAGAAGATATTTTTCAACCCCCAAACTCCTTTGAGACTACTAGTATTTGTCCTTTGACAAGTGGAATTCTTATTTTCTCATTATTTCTAGATTATAAAATATGTAACATTCATTTCTTACTTTATTCAATATTTGTTTTGGAATAAAGGAAATGGTCATCTAATACATATGGATGGATTCAAGTACCAATATTACCAATATTAACCTTCCTCCGTGATACAACCATCATTTACACCAAATCAAGAGTTCTTATCCACTTTTGAAACAAGACATACCCAATCCATTTTTCCATAGTCATTAGGCTTGATGCTGGAATCTAAGTATTTTAATCCATGTTTTATATTTGTTTATTGATATGGGAATAATTCTATAATGTATATATACTCTTCTTCCTCAATCCTAGAAAAGGAAATGGTTGATTTCCTAAAATTCATCACCATCCCATTAGAAAAATAATAGAGTTCAAGTACTTATTTTAACTTAGTATCATCCCATCTCAAGCCATAAAAAATATCATCTAAAAATAGCAAATGTATTAAATTAACTAGCCCAATTTTATACCTTTTAAATCTCTAGACCTTTTTTCACTCTTTAGTGCCTTACTTAAACCTTTTTCCATAGGAAGGAATAGTAGAGGTGATAATGGAAATAACTATTGAAGACCTTTCTTAGCTTTAAAAATCATGTAGTTGAATGATTAATCAATATAGGGAATACTGTAGAAACACAATTCATTACCCAGGTTATAAACTATACATAAAACCTCAAATGAATCAATATAAGCCTCAAATAGTTCAAATTAACCCTATAATAGGATTTAGTGAGATATATTTTGAGCACCATAATAGACATACTCTTAGATTTTACTGAATGCAAGCCTTGATAGGTGAAACCAGTTGACTTTTGGTTTTGCATACCCAAGAAAAACCCGAGCTTTTCATCTAATATTGTCTTTGATAGGATGTATTTTAACCTTACTGCTATTACTTTGGCAATAATTTTGTATATACAATTGGATAATTAGATAGGACTATATTCTTCAAATGACAAGGGATTATTAGAACTTTTTACTAAGTCAATAAAGGTTGAATTAAAAATTACTAGCACCCTTCCATTGACCCTTGATTGTTCTATAACCCTCAATTACTCTTCAGCTATGAACTCATAACACCCAAGGAATAATTCAATAGCCATCCATTAAGGCCAATACTTGTATTCTTTTATAATCTATGGAGAATGTACTCCACCTCAATGTTTGTCACCTCATCCATGAAATTTCTATTATCTTCAGCTGAAACAAAATTTGGAAAATAGGAATTCATTTAAACTATTTCTATAATATTCATCCTATTTCCATATCTGTGTGTGTGTGTGTGTGTGTGTGTGTGTGTGTGTGTGTGTGTGTGTGTGTGTTTGTGTGTGTGTGTACCCTTTTAAAATGNAATGTGGGTAAGTCTTCAAACATAGAAACATGCTCACACATTTGCATCTATATGGTTGTTCTTTTTAATATCCACTCTACTCCTCTAACATAAAACAATCCTTTATTTATGTTTCAAGGATCGTTTGAGCCTCTAGTATAATTCCCCCCTATTCATCAATATATGGTAAAATAGTTTGAACTATATTCTTGTCTCCAATTAACATTTTTAGGCAAGAAACATGGAGGACTAGATGTACATGTGAATATGGCAGAAACTGGAATTTTCTAATCCATACTTCCAATCCTCAACAACACCTTATATGAACCTTAGTACTTAGGTACTAATTAATGGTCCTTATTTTGTTTCTTGAGGGATATATGTTTGTATGGTTGTAGCTCAAAAATATCCAATCCCCCACTTCAAATTACTTTTCACTATGATGTTGATATTCTTATTGTTTTATCATATTTTGTGATATAGCCAAGTTGTCTTTCAATGAACCTCTTGTTGGTTCTCTATGTTATCCTCCACTTCTTGAACCTTAACTTTGTCTTTTGAGGATGATGTAATTGATGGAGGATGATATCCAGTGCAATAAATGGAGACATTTTTTATGAATGTATGGAATGGCGTGTTGCACCACCAATCTACCATGGGAAACCACTTGACCCATTATTTTCTTTTCATATGCAAATCATTAAAGATACCATTCTAGACATTTATTCACAATCTTAGTTTGCCCATAAAATTGAGGATGGTAAGAGGAGATGTGAGCCAATTGAGTACCCAAAAAATAAAATATTTTCTTCCAAATATCACTAGTGAAAATTGGATTTTTATCACTTACAATAATCTTGGGGATTCCATTTAGATTCTGAATTGTTTCCATGAATGTTACAACTATTGTACTTTCTTTAAAAGGATGAGAAAGAGAGCATAAATAAGCATACTTCGTGAGGTGATCCACTACTACTATGATGACATTCTTTCCTTTATACTTTGGTAGGCCTATGATAAAATTGATTAAGACCTCTTCCCAACTTTGACTTGGTATGGCTAATTTCTATAGAATATACGGTTTCTTGATTGTCTCTCCCTTATTCTAATGGAAAACCAAACATTCTAACACAATTTTCATAAATAATTTTTAAGACCTTACTAGAAAGAAGAAAAAAAATCCTTATTTATCATGTGGTAAGTTTTCAAGAGCATTGAATATCCTCTTATATAAGAGGTGTGCAATTCCAAAAGGACCTTCTATTTGAGCTAAGAATTCTCACATAAATATAGGAGATCGCAGTACCATAGTGAATCATTATTCCTCACAAATTTATCCAATGCACTGGGGTCCTCTTGTAGTTTTTGAATCTTCTTTCATGCCTTCTAATTTTTATTCCATTCTATCCTTACTTCTTCCACCCAATTAGATTATAGAATGGAAATTGCACAAAGTAAACCTTATGTGTCTTCTTCTTTCCTTGAATATGCATCTACCTAGATATTTTGTTTTCCTTTTTTTGTAGATAATTTCAAATTCATAACCTCACATCTTTATAACCTATTTTTTTTAATATTATGAATATATTTGTTGTTCCAAGAAATACTTAAGACTATCATGGTATATTCTTACCTTGAAGTATCTTCATATAAGGTAAGGGTGTCATTTACTAATTGCATGTAGTATTACAAACATTTCCTTTTCATAAACTAGGTTGAGTAAATGTTATCCTTTAAGTTGGAAACTTTCAAAGTAAAGGGGCCTTATTTCTTGCTTTAAAACTACACCATTTCTATGGCGCGATCCATCAAATTCCATGATAATTGTTTTTTAAGTCGGGAGTGGATAATGCATACCCTCTTTAATTTTTTCAATAAAGAGGGTATGCATTATCTTATGAATATATTTGTTGTTCCAAGAAATACTTAAGACTATCATGGTATATTCTTACCTTGAAGTATCTTGATATAAGGTAAGGGTGTCATTTACTAATTGCATGTAGTATTGCAAACATTTCCTTTTCATAAACTAGGTTGAATAAATGTTATCCTTTAAGTTTGAAACTTTCAAAGTAAAGGGGCCTTATTTCTTGCTTTAAAACTACACCATTTCTATGATGCGATCCATCAAATTCCATGATAATTGTTTTTTAAGTCGGGAGTGGATAATGCATACCCTCTTTAATTTTTTCAAAATCTATTGTTTCTTCTTGAGTCCAAGAAAAATCCTCTATTTTTAATAAAATTTTTAGATATGTTGTTGTTTGATCATAATCCTTAACGAACTTGCGGTAATAAGATGTCAATCCTTATAATCATTTAATATTCTTTAAGGTTTTGGGAATTAAACATTCCATTATAGATTTAGTTTTTTTAGGGTCCACTTTGAAACCTTCATGATATAGAATATGAACCAAATATTCCACTTCTTGAATCTCGAAGGCACACTTTGAAATCTTGGCATATATTTAGTGCTCCTCCAACAGTTTTGTGACAATGTCAACATGTTGTACATTCTTTTCCCAATATTTTCTATAGATAAGAATATCATCAAAAAAATACCAACACAAATTTTCCATGGAAGGGTTTAAAAATAAATATTATCAAGTTTTGAAATGTGGAAGTACATTGATAAGGCCAAAAGTCATCACCAAAAATTCATAATGGCCTTCATATGTTCAAAAGGATATTTTTTAGAATGTCCTATTACCTAGTTATGATTTGATGATATCCATAATGAAGATCAAATTTGGTAAATAATATTTCTCCTTGTAATTCATCTAATAATTCATCAATGACATGAATAGGCAATATTTAATGGTCATCTTGTTGACCTCTCTATGATTTGAACACACAAGCAACATTAAACCTTCCTTTTTGTGAACCATCACCATTTGTGTAGAGAAAACACTTTGAATAGGTTGAATGATACTTTCATCTAACATTTCTTGAGTCATATTCTCAATCTCATTCTTATGTGCTACATGTAGAGTCCGATGTGAGGTGGTACACTTATCGGCTACAAGTGAATACCACCGTTGTGATATTGAGTAGGTTGAAGGAATTTAGTAATTTGTCCAATATGTTGGTATGATTGCCAATAACTCTTTGGGGATCCATTGGAATAAAAGGAATAGATTATGGAACATCTAGTAAGTACAGTTGTGCATTTACACCATGGTGTTCTTTTTTAGAAATTTTGTCATGTTGTTGAATCTTATCATTTTATAGGGTTTTGTTCGAATATCTTTGATTTGAATTTCCTTTCTTTGTAAGAAGAATCTCATGAAAAGTTCCTAAAATTAAGATCCATTGTTACCAATGATTTTAACCCTTGTTCCCCTCATACACCATCAGTACAACCCGTTTGGATTGCAATCATTGGACTATCCAATAATACTTCCACATATTAATATTAATACTATGGAACTTGGGCCTTAACAATTTATGGTTCCTCTGTCTGTAATCATTACTTGAAACTCTAGTGCTAGATATATAAAGAAATTGGGAAGTTTGGATGATTTGGAATTAATAGAGTTGTGGGTACTATTGAATCAATCAACATTGTTACCTTTTTATTTTTATTATATCCTTTTGTCTTGAGAGTTTTAAGAGTGATAATTCCAACCAATGCATGACAAGATATAGTTGGAGTTGTGTGTTCTAGTTCTACATCTTAAGACTATTCTAATTTTGGATCTTCTTCCTCTTCACAATATATGTAGAATCATTTGCTATAATTGCACTTATGCCCCTTAGTATATTTGTTGTCACAATTGAAACATATCCCCTTTGTTCTTTCCTTTAGTTTTTGAAGTGTCAACCTTGTAGGGTAAGTGAGGTTGGGGGGGCAATATTCCCCCCTCTACAAGTGTTAGTGGCAACCATTATAGTAGCCATATTTTTACGTTCAAATTTCCTTGACAAACTAAATGAATTCTACAATGATTTAGGTTCAAAGAGACGTACCTCATGTTTTATTCTCTTGTCTAAAGTTCCCATAAAGATATCCAACAAATTATCAGTTGAAATGTTCCACGCTCTAAGACTCATATTTTGAATTTTTTTAATGTGCTCTATTATTGGACCTATTTTCATAATATTTATCAATTGGATCAAGAAGATGTTTCTATTAATATACCCATAATATGGTATCAATTCCTTTGTAATTATAGAACAAGATATACTATATTCCTCTTTACAATCATAAAGTCATGTGTACCACAAAAACTGATCAGGTTATAGATACAAGGATGCAATAGTTACCTTTTGTAATGTAAGCACTTGGTGTAGATCAAAGAATTGCTCCATTTTTATTATCCATGTTATGGGATCATTACCATTAAATTAGTAATATCTATCTTGGGAATCAAGTAGATACTTGGTCATGAGTTGAATCCATGATGGTGTGGATTATGAAATGATAAATTATCAAGTCTTGGGAACTCAAACATCTAGTCCTCCAATTTTTTTTTCAATTTTCTATGTGAATGGGATGAGACTATATTGTTCTCCTTATCCTCTTCTTGAGGATCATAATTATGTGTAAAGAGAAATATTATATCATTCATAACTACACCCTTCATATCCTTCAGATCATGATCCATTTTTTCTATCTTTTGATACATCTTTTCCATATTTTGATCCATGTTGAGTCTATCTTTTATTCCCTCTTTTGATCCATGTTTTCTATATTTTGTTCCATAATTTGATCCATATTTTCCATTTTATCCTCTAATTCATTTTTTACATGTGTCAAATCCACCTTTTCCACTAACAAAACATTTAGTTCATTAAATATGTTCCCTTAATTATATATATATATATATATATATATATCTTCATTTTCTTCCTAAGTCATAGTTAAGCTCTCTGGAGGTTTAAATGGTGTAGAATTTTTTGCACTACCATTTTCCATGTGGGATCATAATAATATTTATCTATAGTTATTATATATTTCAACTTCACCGTGATTTTTGAATCATTCCAAATAGATCTTAAAATAATGTCAATTGCAAGTTACATACCTTTCCAAACCCTAATTTAAAGCATGTCTTGATGGTTGACCTTGCACCTGAGGTAATTATAAAATTTAGGATCCCCTAATTCAGAATTTTTTTCAATGGTATCCTAATATTTCTTCTCTACAATTCCAATTTTTTTATAAAAAATTGACGTGCCAATAGAATAGTGGTAACTTTATCAAAACTTGTTATTTTTCCATTTCAAGAGAGCGAATTTGTATGGCCTTCCACATGTCTAATTTTGCATTTATTCCTCTAATTTTTTTTCCAAAAACTATATAGTCCATCTTAGTTCTTATGAAATAGGGGAATTCAATTTGAATCTTTCAAGATTTATATATAACAATTTTGGTCGTAACACCTTTTTGAGACTAGTTTCTGGACTAGTAAAAAACCCCAACTTCCAAATATTGTAACTCCAAAATTATTGTGAACCAGAACCTGAAATTTCACCAAAATTAGTTTGAAATGTCTCTTGAGGATACTCAAATTTATTTATCTAAAACCTCCCATAAAAAAGTTATAGAAAAAATGGATCTGATACCAAATGTTATGTACCAAATTCCTAAATTAGCAAAAAATTAAAAAGAGAGAGTAACCCAACACTTCGAGGATGAAATATTTAGATGAATAAGAATCATATTTGAGTGGGGGACATCATTTTTCAATAATTGCACAATACAATATGAGATGAAAAACTAAGTCTCCTTGATATATATAGGAGACAAAGGTTACATTTACACTTAAGGTTCTAGACAAACAATAAAGTCAATACTAATATAATAAGATATATGTAATGTCATACTATGTAGCAATTAACATGATTGAAGGTGATATTCCATAAGTTTACTAAGTCATCCCCCTTACAAAATTTACGCTTATGGTTGTGATCATAGGTTGACGGCCAAAATTGTCAAAGCAAGATAAAGATTGAACTGAAATAGAGTTTATGCTGTCAAAAGTGATCAACAACACATGAGACCACATGTAATACCATGGGATACTTCCTGATGATACAAAAGTAATCTAGTGAGGCCCTAAGCGAAGTAAAAATTGATAGATAAATGATGATGGATAAGCCCTTAAACTTGAGAATAAATGCTTAATTATAGATATACTAAATTGCATCACACCATAATGTATATAAAAATATAAAGAATACCCTTATTGGATAACACCATCAATTGATCCTTATGGAAGGAATCACTCTACAATCCATGTTTGTTATAATACAATAGCATCCAACATATTTAATGCACCAACGAAACTCATGCATATTTATAATTCTTCATAAGTATTCCTAGGGGTCTATGCCAACTACCCATTTTTAATATATTGTTTCCTCTAACTACATAGTGTTCCTATTCCATGATTATGGAGGCATGAAATGTATACTTTATTAAGAAGAATAATTGTGAGAAGACAATGCTTCCTAATAATATACATGAAAGATAAGCTATAATAGGAATAATGAGAACAAAAGGAACCTTCCTTGAAAGAGACATGAATGAAGTAGGTAAGGAAAAGGGCAAGGAATCACAAACAAATAAGACAAACTGGCTACATAAATGTGATTAAGAGGTCGAGAAATGACTAAGGGTCCATTTCTATGAGAAATCGAGATCTTAGGAGGGTATTATTTTTCGTTAAGGAAAGCTCACAGAAACCCAAGCAATTCATCCCCACATTCATGAATGGCATCCCTGGTAAATCCATCAATGTACATTAGTGCATGTCACCTAGAGGGATTCAAATCAAGCACCTATTGACATGAAACTAGCCCAATGCACAATAACATGGGTGGAAACCAATTGAGATAACCTCTTGTACTATCTTAGGAGGGTAGTAGGTCAAGAGTTCCTAACCAAAATAAAATAAAATGAGTTAAATAATAGGAAAAAATAGAAAATAATGACCACACATGTATGATCAAGGAGTCAAAAAATATCATAATGGAAATTTTTACAATAAACTAGACTAGAAACACTATATTTTATTTGCCAAAGCAATGAGTGCACCAAAAGATGCAAAACACTTCCCTATAAAAGGAAAAGCTATGGTAAACAATGAAGCATTTTCAACATATATTGAGAGTCATTGACACAAGAAAATACATTACCCAAAATAACATTACGATGAGTAATTAACAAGTCATGAGAGAAGAGGAGGATACGTCAAGTATATGATGAGATGAGGTAGGCCTCACCGCCTAAAACCATGTTATAATTCATTCATTCCCCCCCATATGGTGGATTCCTTAATTTTTCATGAGGAAAACTTGGGACATCAAATTTATTTCTATTTTTTCCATTGATCAAGTTAAAAACTATACCAAGAGGATCGACATGAAAAATAATCTTAGGATATTGCCTCAATAGATGAATTTGGGACATTGTGTGGACTATGGAACCAAATGGAAAGGATCAATTTTGTGTCCCAAGTGTTTCTTATGTGGGAATTAAACTACAAGTTATAGTCACATCAGTCGTTTGTACATTAACATTAACTACACTACCATTAGTGGTTTGTTTGGCAATATGATAAGGAAATAACAAGTTTACAACCATGTTGCTATACTCATAAATCATGTTACTTAATGGGGAAACAATATTAATGCTTAGGAAATCCATGTGAATATGTTAAAAGCTAAAATTCTATTTGTTTTAATGTACTCACAATACATACCATGCTTCTCGAAAACATGTAGACTTTCTTTTCTCAAGTAGAGACCATTTAAAGGTAAAGACATTAGAGAGCACACATTGCATGAAAATATTATGAACTTGACCTAAAGACACTAGATAGCACCCATTGCATGAAGAGATTATGAACTTGACCTAAAAACACTAAAAAACACCCTTTGCATAGAGAAATTATGACCTTGACATAAAAATACTAAAAAGCACTTATTACAAAGAAATATTATGAAAGAGATATCATGAACTTGACCTATAATTTAATATCAAAAGTGACAACGTGAAAGCAAAGCCATAATTCAACCAAGAAGAGTTGCATGGAGGCCATCTAACATGCAAGTTAGAATGGAAGAAAGCAGAACTTGAACATCATGTACTTAGTGTAAATAACATCATGATTATTTATATAACTTTTTAAAGTGTAAATAACATTATGATTAATTATAAAACTTTTGTTAAAAACTTCAAATATTATTTGTTAAATTAAAAGTGAGCATCATGTAATTTTTTTAAATAGCCTCATGATTAATTATGAAACTGAAGTTAAAAACTTCTCTAATTTGAATGTCGGTTTTGAAACATATGATATCGTGCATTATGTAACCTTTATTAAAAGGTAGTGGTTATATGTAAAGGTGAAACTTCGTTATCATGTGGACGTTTGGTGGATTTTTTTTCAAAACTTTGTTATCATGTAGTTGTTTGGCTCCTAAATGTTAATAGGGGAGAACAAAGAAAATGACAAACTAATATGAAATAAAGGTACATAACACAAACGAACGAGCTTTAAAAAAATGCTGAAAACCACACGGATACTTTATTTTCACCTAAATCCGATGGTGTTCCGTAACATGTGTGTCGTCTTAACCTAAATTCAATGCCATGCATTCTTACATCGCATTTTCTTTGGGAGTAAACAACTGAACCGACCATTTGCACCGATCGGACGACCTGGCTCGCGTGAGCGGTCACATCTAACGTTGCCAATCGTCGGATCGGTGCAAATGGTCAGGCAAATAGGTCAATCTTTTTCTTTGACATCCTTGTCCTTTTCTTAGAAGTATAGGACGTACATAGTTAAAGTTTATAGTGTTTTTCTTTATTATATTAGAAGTGACTTAAATGTATATCTATTCTACGTTTTGTAGTTTAATTTTTGTTTGGATGATTATAGCATAGTTGGGACAATATTGTTTTTTGCAATATAAGATCATATTAATATAACTTTTTTTTGGTGAATTTACAAAGCCCCTAACCATGAATCACAAGTCAATCAAAATTTGAACTTATGACTTTCAGTCTTTATAACGAAAGTCGAAATATTTATAAATTAAATTAAAAAATATTTTGAAAAATATAATAATATTATTTTATTAATAAAGTGGTGCTATTTAAATATATTGACACACTGTTGAAAATCTATTACATATATAACTTTTTTTTGCGCTCCAAGAAGATTTTGAATCTGTTGATCCTAGAAGAGCCTTCGACTCTGGTTGGTTCTTTGGAGAACCTAGTTTTGTTTTTGAATTGTAGGATCGTGAGTTGTTGTTGAACTAGAAGCACAGTGGATCCACGTGCCAAGAGTTTGCAAGCCTTTAGCAGGAATTTTGGAAGATTTTGGTCTGTATGATTGGATTTCAAAAGCTTTACGATCCCTGGCCAAGATTGTTTTTTATTTCGAGAGGAGATAGAAGCATCAAAACACCTATGCACGATTAGTCTTTGGCTCTGGTTTTCCATGTAGGAGGCTTGGATTTGAAGTTGTTGGTTTTCAGGTTCTTTTTGGATCGAGCTCCAGGGATCACTGCTGACTGCAGAGTGGCTCCATCCCATTGGATCTGCCCCTATTTTGGTCAAGAGATTGCGCACTAGGGAGTATTTTGCTTACATGATTTTGGTTACCTACGGATTCTTTGATCAAGTAAGATTGGTTTCTTAATCCTGGTATGGGTTTTCTTTTGACTATGTGCGTGCTCTGGACCATGGAATCTGGAGGGGATCCACACCCTCCTCTTCCTCCAGATATTGTTTCCTTCAAAAGATTAGTTGCCTCCTGCGACAAGAGGAAGGGTATCCCAATAGTACATAAATTTGTGAAGAAAGCAGACATTCCCTCTATCGAATTTCCTGTCGGACCGCTCTGAATCTATCTGAATGTGGACTTATTGGGAAATTCACTGGACTCTGGCCTTCTCCTAAGGAAATTGATGGATGGGTTCAACAAAATTGGATACCTATGGTTACTTAAGGAATCCGCAATCATTTGGTTGGTAGAGGTTACTATGTTTTTGTGTTTAATTCAGTTGAAGATAAAGATCTCATTTTTCAAAATGGTCCATATTTTATGGTTCCTCAAAGGCTCTATCTGAATAAGTGGACTCTTGATTTCGATCCTACTCAGGACGTTCCTTCAGCCGTTCCAGTTTGGGTTAGGATTCCCCATTTTCCCCCTCATTACTGGAATTCAGAATCTCCGGAAACCATCGAGAATAAGCTTGGAAAATATATTGATAGGGAAGAAAGGAAAGAACAATATTCGTGTACAAGAATTTGTGTGGAAGTATATTTAGAGATAGGGTTTCCTGAGGCAATCAAGTTAATTGTTGCTAGATGGTCACACATTCAGGAGCTTGATTACAAACAACTCCCTTTCAAGTGCCGCCATTGCCATGGATATGGCCACTTTGCTCGAAATTGCAAGAAAAAATCAGAAGAAGAAATTGAAAAAGAGAAGGCTAATAAATGGATCCAAGTTCAGAAAGCATGCACTTCCAAACAAGAAACTAGAATGAAAGGCAAAGGAGGAAATACAGGGAATGGAGCCATTCCTGTTGAGAAGATAATTTTTAAACCTCAAGTTGTGGAAAAAGTTATCGCTTATTCAAATCCATTTGTTGTTTTATGTCCCTCTAAAGATTAGAATTCTCTTGTTCTTGAAGAGGGTGAAGTGCAGCATTCAGATGTGCACATAGATGAAGGTGAAGTAAATATCGGGTCACAAAAACAATCTCGACCTGTAATCTTTGAAATTCGTTGCGTTGATGCAATTTTACAGGAAATTCATAAATCTCCCTCAGGTGCCATATCTCCTTCCTCTTACGCAGACATTCTTAAGAAGAAGTCGGTAGATACTTCTAGTTCCTCGAAAGAAGATTATTTTGAGCAAATCACTAAAAAGACAGGTAGGAAGTCTCGAAAGGAGGCCAGAGAATAAGAACATGAGTAGTTAAAGATGCAGGGTAGTCAGGCTACAATAGAGATGTCTATAGGTAAATGTAAGCAGAATAGACCCCCAAAGGGAGGGCCAACTCCCTCTTTCTCAGGTAAATAATGCAAATCATCTCATGGAATTGTAGGGGACTGGGGAATCCCAAGAAAGCAGAAGCAGTGAAAGATCTATTGAGAATGGAACCTTCAGACATTCTCTTGCTTCAAGAGACAAATATAGAAGAAGAAACATTATTATTCTTAAGTAGATCAAAGTGAAAAAAGAATGTTGGCATGGCAGTCAGTGCATGGGGCACTTCAAGGGGCCTCGCAACCTTATGGTCTGAGGATACATTTATTCTGAAAGCCCTGTTTGCTTCCCAAGATTGGGTTTGCACATAACTTCAGCATATAACAAGTAAGATTTCCATGGCTCTCTTTAACCTTTATGTCCCAGTAACTTTTATAAAGAAAAAGGACTATTGGAATTCTCTGTCACACTTTATTGAAAACCACTCTCCCATAAATATTATTGTGGTAGGGGATCTCAATATTATTTTAGATCCTAATGAGAAAAAAGGAAGTGTTCGGGGCAAAGATCCTCTTCCGGAGTTTGTGGAGTCATTGAGAGTCATGCTCAGGACCTTCTTGATTTCAAACCCAAGAAAGGTCGTTACACTTGGACCAATAACAGAGTAGGGGCTGCCAGCATTTTTGCTCATCTAGATATATTTTTGGTCCAAAGCTCTTTGATGGAGGGGAAAATTTTAATCTCTTCCAAAATTCTGCCCAAGTTAACTTCTGATCATCACCCCATCTCCTTGTTGTTGGAAGAAGAGGAAGATTTAGGTCCTATTCCATTTCGTTTCAGTCCTCTTTGGATTGAGAGAGATGGCTTCTGAGAAACAGTGACACAAGCATGGTCTCAATTTGTAGAAGGATCCACATCTATGTACGGGAACAGAAACTCAAGCGTACTAAGTATTCCTTGAAAAGTTGGGTTAAAAAACCTCTCACAACTCCAATGAGCAGTAGGCAAGAGATTGTGCATGCTTTAGCAGAGATTCAGCTAAGTATGGAGGAATTAGAAATTACTAAATCACATTTGGATAAGGAGCAATCCGCTCAAACAAATTCTTTCATTTCCTTTCGTCGGGAAGATGAGCATCTGGGTCTCAAGTCTCGTAGTCTTTGGTTGCAAGCAGGAGATATAAATTATGCCTTCTTTCACAAACAATGCAGAGCTAGACTATCTTGAAACCACATTTCAATAATATATACAAGTGAGGGTGAAGTTATTAAAGGGCACTCGCAAATACAACAAGCTGCCCAATTGCATTTTTAGCAATTGCTTACAGAGGACAGTGTCACAGATGATGATGTGAATGCTGAATTATTACCCAATATTCCTTCTATGGCCATTGCAGAGTTAAATGTTGGTTTAGTGAAACCATTCTTAGAAAAAGAAATAGTGGACGTTATATGGGAAATGGAGCCTGATAAAGGCCCCAGGCCGAATGGTTTCTCCATTCATTTCTACAGAGTTTGTTGGCATGTTATAAAATCGTATCGTTTCTGTATGATTTCAGCCTTTCTTTAAAAAGCCAAAGTGGGAGGGTGTACTAATTCTAATTTCCTTGCTTTAATTGCAAAGGAAGTTAATCCAACAACTTTTGACAGGTTTCATCCTATCTCGCTATGCAACACTTCATATAAACTCTTGGCCAAACTCTTAGCCAATAGACTTAAGCCCCTGTTGGGAAATTTAATCTTTCCTCTCTAGGGGGGGGTTTGTTAAAGGTAGGCATCTTGTAGACAATGTGATACAAGTGCAAGAATCCCTTCATTCCAGATTCCTAAGGAAGGATAAAGGTATGATCATCAAGCTCGATATGAAAAATGCCTTCGACCGTGTTAAACTCTCCTTTCTCTATTAAGTTCTTCTCTCTTTTGGTTTTAGTGTTGAAAGTGTTAGTTTGATAAAATCCTGCACAAATAGGCCCTGGATATCCCCCCTTGTTAATGGTAGACCGTCATATTTTTTCCAAGCCTCAAGAGGACTCCGTCAAGGGTGTCATTTGTCATATTTCCTTTATATCTTGATGGTTGAATCTTTAAGTAGAAAACTTTCAACATAACTGGTAGCAGGTTCTATTCCAAGCATTAGGCAGCAAGAGGTGTGGATTCTATAAATCATGCTCTTTTTGTCGATGACTCTCTTCTTCTGGGAGGTGACTCACTAAATATTTCTCGGGCCTTCAATGAAATTTTACAAAACTTATGCTTAATCTCAGGAGGTTTGATTAACAAAAGAAAGAGTTTTGTATATGCTTGGAGTGTAGATCATCTGACAATTATTCGAATAGCGTGTTCCTTGGGATTTCCTGGATTTGATAAGTGGGATAAGAACAACTACTTAGGACTCCCATTAACCTTGGGACCAAGTCCTCCTTCGCTTTGGCTGGAAGTTATAAGTAAAATAAAAGTTAAAATAGTATCCCGGGGTGGCCATTTGATCCGGATCTTGGGGGCTGAGACCCGGGAGGCTTGGATGCCGAGAGAGGAGGGGAAGAGATAACATAATGAGCCACTTGTGAGAAATACATGGCAGTGAGATCTAGACTTTGAATAGACTAAATAAATAAACACAGAGTAAATATGTGACATGGAGGGGTGAGGCTCAAAGAGGGTTTTTTCAGCCTCACCTCTCAAACCATACTCAGAAAGACACTCAACACCAATAACTCAATAACTGAATAAAATAAGATAAATGTAGGATGTCAAAAATCCTTCAATGCTTTATTAGGAAGGCATAGAGCATTTTTATAACATTATTACAATGTGCCTTTGGCAATACCGTGGGTCAAAACCATGGGTTGTGAAATACTATGGATGAGAGAGGTACAATGTGCCTTGAAGCCATACCATGGAACAAAACCATGAGTTGTTAATTACCATGGATGAGAGAGGGTGGTCTCTCCGTTGAATGCTTTTATGATGACTGAGAGCATGTGGCCTCTCATTAAATAGTTTTATGACTCATATATCCAAATTTAGACCATATTCCCCCTGAAATTTAGCTCATTCTTGCCCCCTTAGAAAATGATGGCCCCCATCATTTAATACTAAAAAGAGACCCATGATTACAATGTGTCAATTTCCAATGAAGAGAAGGGTTTTCTGTGGTTAACCCATAACCGTGGGTTTTGTGTGGTTGACCCATAACCATAACTATGGGTTTTGTGTGGTTGACCCTTAACTATGGGTTTTGTGTGGTTGACCCATAACCATAACAGTGGGTTTTGTGTGGTTGACCCCTAACAGTGGGTTTTGTGTGGCTGACCCATAACCATAACTGTGAGTTTTGTGTGGTTGACCCCTAACCATAATCGTGGGTTTTATGTGGTTGATCCATAACCATGATTACAATAGGATTTCATAAAAGTAAAAAAATTGGTCTTTGGTGAAGTTGATATCTAGCTGCAAATCCATTCATATATTTTGATGCAGGTGATGAAATTGAATTACGTTGAAGACCCATTTGAGATATTGAAGAGACCTTTCCATCCATATAAAATACTTTCTCTGTGGTAGCCCAAGGAGTGATAAAATGGTTGCCGAATCTCAAGGGACGCATGTGCACTGGTTTTCCAGACACATGTTGCTTCAATTGATGATATCTCTCAAACCAAAGATCCAAATGAAAAACCGCGAAATACCCATTTTAGTTAACAAAAATATATTTCCCATGAGCTATGATAGAGCCTCTGATATGTTCTGTAGAGCCCGTGGCACTCATTTGAAGTTTCTGTACATGATGTCGCACTGTGTACAGACATAGGTTGCTTCAAACAAAGATATCTCACAAGCCAAGAAGGTAAATGAAAAACCGAAAAATATGCATTTTACATGGAAAAAATATTTATCAAATGATATATGGAAAAACCTCTGAGATATTTTGTGGAGTCTGTGCTACTTGTTTGAAGTTGATGCACGTGAGGTGGCACTATGTACATACATGTGCTACTTCAAACAGGTATATCTCACAAACCACGAAGGTAAATGAGAAACCAAAAAATACCCATTTTAGATGAAAGAAATATATTTCCAATGAGTTATGGAAGAGCCTCTGAAAATCTCTGTGCAAGTTGCAACATCCGTTTGAATTTTGTAGAGGACCACAAAGGATGCCAAGGGTTTGTAGAGCAAAACCAGATGTTGTAGAGATCATGGAACTTCCTCTTGAAACTTAGATATCCTGTATTGCCTGAGGACCAACTGTGATGCTTACAGTGTATGGCCCAGCAATGGACTCTGAGTGTGCCAAAAGGAGGCTGAAAATCTCTGCAGATCTTTAAACCCGAACTATGCTCAAACCCTCATTCCCATGGAGAGCGTACCTGCTCTGATACCACTAATCCAAATCTTGGAAGTTGAGACCCGGGAGGCTTGGATGCCGAGAGAGGAGGGGAGTAAACCTGCAAATTGTTATCATTTGATGCATAGAATAACATAGAGTAAATATGTGACATGGAGGGGTGAGGCTCAAAGAGGGTTTTTTGAGCCTCACCTCTCAAACCATACTCAGAAAGACACTCATCACCAATAACTCAATAACTGAATAAAAAAAGATAAATTTAGGATGTAAAAAATCCTTCAATGCTTTATTAGGAGGGCATAGATCCTTTTTATAACATTATTACAATGTGCCTTTGGCAATACCGTGAGTCAAAACCATGGGTTGTGAAATACCATGGATGAGAGAGGTACAATGTGCCTTGAAGCCATACCATGGAACAAAACCATGAGTTGTTAATTACCATGGATGAGAGAGGGTGGTCTCTCCGTTGAATTCTTTTATGATGACTGAGAGCATGTGGCCTCTCATTAAATGCTTTTATGACTCATATATCCGAATTTAGACCATATTCCCCCTGAAATTCAGATCACCATTGGTTAACAAAGGCTGGAAAGATGGGTTTGATTAAGGTAGTCCTTTCAGCCCTCCCCATCTTCCAGTCCTCTTTCCTCCTTGCTCCCAAGTCCATCATTGATCAAATTTCCAATATTCTTCGGGACTTTGTTTGGAATGGTGGCAAAGGCAATCAAAATAAGATCCATTTGGTTAGCTGGGATATTCTCAAAATACCTCTTACGGAAGGTGGATTGCAAATTCATGATCCCGGATTGGAAAATTTGGCTCTGGGAGGAAAATTCATTTGGCAGTTTTTTGCAGATAAAAAAAATCCGGTAATTAAGATTCTATGGATGAAATACCTTAAGGGGGCTTCTTTGAGAAATTTAAAATCAGCAAATACACCTACAAGTACAACACTCTGGAATTTGTGCAAAAGTGGAGATGACCATATTCAACAACAGCTCTATAGAATCCATGACAATGGGATGATGATCTTATTGTGAGAAGAAAATATTTTAGGAAAGCCTCATCTTTCCACTTTAAACTTACTAAATGAGATCAAGTTATGGTTAATTAATAAAGGTCTCCTTCGGCTTGCTGACATATGTTCCTGGGATAGCAATGGGAATTGGGCAGGTTGGTATTTTCCGGAGATTCCAGAACCTCTTCTCCTTCAACAGTACTTGTTGATCTCAAGACTTTCAGGACTGGCACCTATCCATTTCTCTTCTAAAGATAAATGGGGACGGGGTTGGTCAGGAAACTATTCCCCTGCTCAAGGATTCTCTGCATTACAAACTTCTCAAGTTTCTTTTTTATCCCCTAGGAAATGGACTTCTGTTTGGTCATCATTCAACCTTCCTAAGGTGAATTTATTCACGTGGTTACTCAAGCATAAAAGGGTGCTGACATGTGAAAACTTGAATAAACACAGCTTTCATGGACCGTTTAGATGTTGTTTTTGAAATTCTGCCTCTGAAACGTCAGATCATATTTTTGTAGATTGTGTTTTCACACAGACAACGTGGGAGATGGTTCTCCATGGTATGAATGTCGCTTCTCCCTCTCATATGGCAATAGTCCCATTGTTTATCTCCTGGAAAGATTGGATTCCTAAGATAAAAGGAAAAAACGCAGATTGGATTAAAATATGGCAAGCGATCCCAAAAGGTATTTGGTGGAAACTGTAGTTGTCCAGAAATGACTGCATTTTTAATAATAGCTCATCGACCCCCAGGGACATGGCTAGAAAAGCAAAATCACTTATCTTGGAATCGGTAAGTAAATTAATTACAAATTCCTCTCTACCTTCATATATTGCCACATGGTTGGGACCCTACACATTTGTGAGAAGGACAATCAACTTCAAACCATCGCCTCCTCCTTCCCGGCGTGTGAGAGTTTGTGCTGCAGCCTTTTCATCGTGGTGGAAGAGAAACTTAACAACTTCCCTTTTCTTTGACAGTGCGTCTAAGGGGAATCCTGGGATCATAAATGCCGGTCGGTTAATTTTTTCTCTGGACAGTTTGAGTGAAACCTACTTTAGCTAGGAACTAGGAACAAGCTCGAATAATCAAGCAGAAAGCTACAGTGCTCTCAAGGCATGCTAGATTGCAAAGAAGATCGGATACAAGTCAATTCAATTTTTTGGAGATTCAAAGCTACTGATCAAATTGTTAAACTCTGAAGATCCTTTTAACAATCCTTCTTTGAATAAAACCCTGCAACGAATTCGAAATACCTTGAAATATTTTGAAAGGGTTACTTCTTTTCATATTTTCCGAGAGCTAAATAAACATGCAGACTCTCTGAAAAATAAAGCTTGCCTGTTGCCACAAGGAAATCTCAGCATCAATGGAGATCCTAGTATATTTCAGCCACTTCCTTAATTGAGTTTCATCAAGCAGTGATCTGCCATTGATTGAGAAAGATTTTCAAAATATAAGATCTCTGTAATAATTCTTGGTCTTCTCGAAGTATACCTTCTGCTATTTTTGTAAATGGTTGATTAGGCAATTGCTAAATCATACCTGATTTTCTTCATAAATAAAAAATAAAAAATTATCCATTTGAATTAAAAATATATATAATATTAAAAAATAAAAATAAAAAACAAATTAATATAAAATTTTAAATTAAATAGTATCAATAAATATTGTGTTATAATATTAATAAATTAAATCAAAATAACACAAATGAAATTAATAACAAAACTTAATTAATTAAAATTAATTGTATAATAAATAAAAGAAAATTTTAAAGTAGAAGTTTAATTTCCATATTTACTTTGATCTAAATTTTTTAAATGATCAATCATTCATTTTGAAGTAGAAGTTTAATTTCCATATTCGATTTGATGTAAAGTTTTTAAATAATTAATAATAATTAAATGTTACTTGGATGGTTTATTATTTGTAACTTAGAGGAAGTAATTTTTTACAAATATAATGGGATTGATATCCATCACAAGTTTAATTGGAACTATAGCATTGACAAAAAGAATCAATGAATGGTGGAAAGCTTATTTTGGTCTTGAAAATAATTGTAAGACAACAAACCTTCTGATTTGGGATAAAAATAAACTTCTTTTTGAAATTCTCGTCATTCCCTTACTTGTGTATGGGTGTGAAGTTTGGGGCTACAACCTCTCTAGAGAATCTTGAACCTCTCTGGAGAATCTTGGAGGAGGATTGAACAAATCTAGAAGCATTTTAAAACTTACAATTCTAAAATTAAAAGCAATACGCCATATCATATTCTCGTGATTGAAGTGGATATTTCCCCCATTGAGAGCATAGCTATGACTAGGTACCTAATGTACAAGAAAAAATTAAATGACTTGCCAAACTAGAGACTTCTAAAAATTGGTTTAGATTCCAGTCAAAACTACCTAAGGGTCGAGTGAGGTCACTGGCATAAAATTGCCATGTTTTGATTAAAGATGTGGAGGATTGATGAAAATGTCACTTTGCAAAATATAGATGATATTAAAAATATTATTACTTTGAAGTTCAAAGAGAAACTATGGTGTGATGAAAATTTAGAAGATAAAATAAATTACGATATTACAAGAAAGTCACTAACCCTAATCTTGAACATCAAATTATCTCTCTTCTAACTCCATTAATGAAGAAGATCCATGTTCTTCTAACTCCATTAATGAAGAAGATCCATGTTGGAACATATTTCCCATCTAGACCTTGGTTAATAATCTTTGTATAAGGTTCCAAGTGTTTAGTGCAAGTTGTTCCATGTGAAAATGGTTATAGTTCCTAGTCTAGTGTCTTGGACTAAGAGTTTATCCACATTTGACCCACTTAGACCAGTGGTTATATGCCATAAAATCTTGTTTGTCCACTTACCCACTCTTTTCCTTGTTCTATGGAGTCAATGCACCCTTCTATGCTACATTTATTGAGAATTTTATTGTATTTCCCTATTTTAAGGAGACTAGGTGAGCCCTCTTGAGGATTTGGTCAATTTGCTCATTAATGGTCCAAAACCAAGCTACTAAACCGGTGCTAAACCACCTCTAATGCCCTCATGATGGTCCCTTCCACACTTTTTTACTAGCCTAACCACTTCATGGTCCATCTAGGTTTATTTCACCTCAATATGGCCACTACTTGGAGTTACACTTGGCACAATGTCTTAGAACGGGGGAATTAGTCAAGATAAGCCAACATTAATGTGAGCTACCCATGGTATTTACCCAAGGTATTGCATGTGATAATGCATATATATTGTACTAGTTTTTGCTCAATATGTATAGTAATGGAAATATACTCTAGAGAGGTTTCTATAGTTTATGTCTCAAATTCTTCTCTCATTTCATGTTATCTCTATAATAACTATAAAGAATTGCCAATGAATCTAAATCTAGGTGGTTTGCACATGACTCAAAACCTGGGTTGTGATGTTGTGCAAGCCAACTTTCACATGGTATGAGAGCTAGTCTGATTTATAGCATTCTTCTTAGTTTTTCTTAAGATTTTTTGTTTGCAAGTGCCTACAACAATTTCATGGATTCGAAAGCAGTTCCTGTCATTTATCCATTCAACTATTCTGAGTGGAAGCCTAAAATGTGTGCATATCTCAAGACAAAATGTCTCTATGATGTGTCCATTAGTGTTGCGAGTGAGCCAGATTCCTATGAAGAGAAGTGTGATTGGCTTAATGACTGTGATAGAGCCTATGGAACTATGTGTCTAGCTATACCTCCTAGAATCTGCTATCTCCTTAATTTTGTTGAATACCCATTTGAGCTTTGGACAAATCTACATAAAGCTCTTAGCATGCATAAAGATGTTATGAGCTATATGGAGAGCAAGCAAATGGGCATCTCCTTATGTGTTCTCCCTCCAAAGGTCTTGGCCTCATGCATTTCTCAAGAAGTTGTTCAAAATGAATAAGAAGAAGTAGATAGAGATTATGTGTCTTTCTCCTCTATGTCTTCTATTACGAATGATGAAGATGGATTGCTAGTTGGTGATCATAATGAGCCTTCTCTAGAAGATGGGTTTTCTTCACATGAGAATATTGGTTCAAAATATGGTCAAGGAAAAGTTTGGAAGTCAAGTGAATATCTCTCATTGCTTCACAGTCTTTTGCTTCCTATGTATTCCTCCACCATGTCTAGTAGAATTGTTTCAAGTTCATTTGAAGATGGAGAAGCCTTAGCCATCGCAATGGCACATTTTGGACTCTTGTTACACCTTCTTGGAGCTGATTACAACCTTCTTTCAAAGTTGATGCTTCAAGAGCTTTATGATTTGCTTGGGGTCACTTATTTTCAAGCACTTCAAATATCTTTTGGACATGGCACCCTGGTTGGTTCAAAGTTCAAGTCTGAAGAGAAGCCTTAGCTCTCCTATCAATGTATTTCAGTTGTTCTACATGGTCCCAGGATTCATCATGCAGCCGTACACATTCCTGAGTTGGTTGAGAACATTCCACTTCTTCCCAAGAGGAATATTCCTCCACACATATTCATTTAGTTTGGAGTGTATACAGATTTTGGTTTCTCTTTCATGTCCTTTTTTAGGGAGGATTTTCCCCACGTGGTTTTGCGTCTTTCTTCAATTCATATGGATTAATAATGTAAAGGGTGACCATAATCCTTGTTGCTTGGGCCCTCAATAATTGCTCACAAACATTTTGGCTTAAGGAGGGGTGTTGGAACATATTTCCCATCTAGACATTGATTAATAATCTTTGTATAAGGTTCCTAGTGTTTAGTGCAAGTTGTTCCATGTGAAAATGGTTCTAGCTGCTAGTCTAGTGTCTTGGACTAAAAGTTTTCCCACATTTGACCCACTTAGACTAGTGGTTATGCTATAAAAACTTGTTTGTCCACTTACCCACTCTTTTCCTTGTTCTATGGAGTCAATGCACCCCTCCATGCTACATTTATGGGGTAGTTATTACATTTACCTATTTTAATTAGGAGACTGGGTGAGCCCTCTTGAGGATTTGGTCAATTTGCTCATCAATAGTCCAAAACCAAGCCACTAAACCACCTCTAGCGCCCTCATGATGGTTCATTTCACACTTGTTGACTAGCCTAACCACTTCATGGTCCATCTAGGTTCATTTTACATCATTATGGCCACTACTTGGAGTTACACTTGGCACAATGTCTTAGATTGGGGGAATTAGTCAAGATAAGCCAACATTAATGTGATCTACCCATGGTATTTACCCAAGGCATTGCATGTGATAATGCCTATATATTGTACCTGTTTTTGCTCAATATGTACAGTAATGGAAATATACTCTAGAGAGGTTTCTCTAGTTTATGTCTAAAATATTCTCTCATTTCATGTTATCTCTAGAATAACTATAAGTAAGAATTGCTAATGAATCTAGATCTAGGTGGTTTACACATGACTTAGAACCTTGGTTGTGATGTTGTGCAAGCTAACTTTCACAATCCACATAGCCTAAATAAGAACAAGCTCTCATGAGATGCATAGTGGCTGAAAGGATATGTCATATTAGTGAGACTATGAGTGTTGAGGATGAAAAACACTTATTCTTAGACTACCACGCATACACCCACATAAGGTCTCAATTTCAATTTTTTTGTTACAATACTTACTTACCAAACCTTCTATCTCATCAAACACTAATTTAGGAATGCTCCTCTACAAGCTTTAGAGCACATAAATAAAACTCTAAAGCAAACCAGTTATACCACAATTTATTTAAGTGAATGTTAACTATTATAATCATTATCACCATAAAAATCTTCAAAATTCTAATAATAATAATAATAATAATAAATTCATTGACATTGTAAAATAACAATAATGATAAATAATAAAATAAAAATGAATAATGATAAAATAGATAATATTATACCCCTGTGTCACATTGTCGTCCCATGAGTATAACCCTTCCCATCGGAGGGTGGGCATACAACGCATGATGCCACATAGCCCATCAACATTAGCCTGTGGGAAGAGCCTTTATGCTCAGCCTACAACCTGTTAGCTGGCTCATTATCATGGTGAATGTATAGGAAGTGATTGTACGAATGCAAGTTCGATCTCTCGTGCAAGATTTAATGGAAATTCATGCAGAAGATGGCGGAAAGGGTAGATGTGCTTCCAACCTATTCTCGACCACAGGAAACAACGACCTCAGCATAAAGGCAGGGCTCGATTTAGAAAGGGATGCATTTGTCTCCCTTATCTGTGTTCTCTTTGGGAAAACAAAACAGTGCTCTCCCTCTGTGAAAATTTTGTCTGGATCCTTCTCACTGGTGTGGTTATGGTTATGATGGCCAAAATGAAGGTGACACCGAGGAAAACAAGAATGGATCGTGTTGCTCACATATGCTTTGTGCTTTGGCTGATATGAGGTGGGTTCAAGGATTTTTCGAGCAAGAACTCCCGAAACCTACAAGAGCCCGCACCATCCATCTAGAAAATATACTGAAAGAGAAGCACGAACACCCCTCAGCTGAGCAGCTTGCTGTTGATTTTGGTGACTTGACAAAGGACGTTGGGTGTGTTTGCACAAGGCAATCGCGTCACATTAAGACTGTGGGAATTTATTGGATAGCCAAGACCCTAATTTCTATGGCAATGGAAGATTGCATCCAGGGGTTGCTCAGTCCAAAAGAGATTGAACTCCCACTGGTTGACTAGATCTCCAACCTTGAAGCTAGTCTGCTTGCTCACATTTGACATCAGCGCACGGAGATGAAAAGAATCAATGCCAAGTTGGATGTATTGGCCAGATCCATCACTAGAAAAGCTTTTACCAACCCTCCACCAGAAGCGATTGTAAACACACAATTGGTGTACAAGCGATGGCCTTTGGCCATGAACGACGACGGGAATGGTCACAAGTAGGGATCAAATTTGAAGGGCTGGTCTTCATTTCATATAGAAGGTTATTTACTCATACTGCCCTTCTATGATGAAGGGTTTCTAAAAAAACTCTCATTTCAAATGGCAATAACACATTAATTGCACACTTCATTAAAAAAATGTGCTAAAAAGATAATACATTTCAATTAAATTTATGACACAATTTTTTTTGAAAATAAAACTTTTTTTTTTCAGAGGAAAAAATACCAGTCTTTGTTATTCATATGAATCAAAAGACATATTATACATCAACCATATTCATGAGAGGAGGAAGTAACATTCCAGTTCAACATATAGACAAATAGAAAGAAAAGTCTGCAAAGCAACAAGTCAACAAAATAGAAACAAAGTCTGATCGTAGCAGACTTTTCTCATCATCCCTGAATTATCAGGTCATAATATGTTGTATAATCAAAAGTGACCTACAAACATACACTCCTAAGCAAGACCTGCTAGTTGATAGGTCTCCTATGTAACATACAGAGAAAGAAGTACATCTGCATGTCATTCAAATGCTGAAAAAAGATGATAAACAACAGCTAAAAAAGTATGAATTGGCCATGTTCAATGACCTTCCCATCCAATGTTTCAGTGAAATAGCCAGATCCCAATTCCATTTTCAGAGCCTGCTTTGAAAGACCATCAGCTAGCATGTTGTGCTCTCGGAAGATATGTTTGAAGATTACCGGTGGGACAAGCTGGAGCATATAGTTTATTTCATCACACCAGTGCATCAGAGTAGGAATTTCAAGGGCTGTAAGTCTGTTTATCCAAGAAATAATCACCATCGAATCACCAAAAATCAAATGAATGGGCAGACCCATCAAACAGCTCACTCTAAGAACAGCCCAAAGAGCCAGAAGTTCTGCTCTTGTATTTGTACCGCAACCATAGCCCAAAGAGAAACTATAAAAACTTATGACATCTTATGACATCTTCAAGTGGAAACAGTTTGCTAACTCTGGCTTAATGGACAACACAAACACAATAATGGCTGCCATTTCAGAATCCTGATAAAAGTTTCAAATTTCAAATGTAAATAAAACATAAAGCTGTCACCAACCTTTATGATAAGTCTGTCCAATACTTTCAATATGGCTATTAGCTGTTATAGTCAATTTGGGACAGTGTAGCATCATGGATATTTAACTTTCAAGGGGTATAGATTAACAGATTTTAATTATTAGAAAGACTTACCATACTAATAATATTTTTAATTATATATATATATATATATAGCAATTTTGGCAAAACATAAAAATGCTATCAAAATTTATGACAAGTCTCTTCCATATTTGAAGTTTATTGTCTTTAATACAAAGAAGGTATGGATTATGTCCCAACTTGGAAGAGTAGACTGCTAAACCTGCTTTTTGTTTTTGGAATTGCATTTCAGTCATGTTGCTTGTTCATTTGTTATATAGCTGTGTTTTCAGGCTATACAGTCTTCTTTTCACATTTTATTGTTGGCAGATGTTAGATAGTAATGCTTCTTCCTATTTGATTAACAGTCAGCAGTAAGGTGCTTACAACATAAATTCTGTCAATAGTCAGCAGTAAGGTGCTGTCAACAGTCAGGAGTAAGGAGCAGAGATATTACAGTTTTCCTTAAAAAAACAAAGTCTGGAGCAAAACTTATGAAATATTATGTAACCCATCCAGCATCCAAACTGGAATACTATGTCATATATATTCAACACATCAACAAAAATGAAATGTTATAGCTGCAATCCACCCCATCTCCAGACTCCAAACAGAGAGCTACAATATATATGTGGATTCAATGAGAGAGTTGAATCCCTGAGAAAACATAAATAACATGTAAACTACCAGTCATGTCTATAATATAATCTATAGTCAGGTAAGAAGAAAAACATTGATCCACAGTTGTATCTGCCTAGCTACAATGACAAAATACCAGTTGTAGAATTGTCTTCAAAAATTAACCATCGAAAGGCAAGGATGGATTACATCGGAGCAACTATATATTATACTATGAATCAAAACTATATCTTAAATCACGCTAGCTATGAATCTATTTTCCTAGTGGAAGAGGCTTTCTAGCTTTTGTCTGTTTCCATACATCATAAATACCATTCCAATCTACCTCATTCAGAGCATGAGGTGCAGAGAGAGAGAGAGAAACATTAACATATCCAATGTTTCTAAAGAAAGTCTTGATCTATCATCATTTTTTATCCGACTTAATTTTGAGAAGCCTCTTTCACATACTGCTGTGCTTGCTGGAATAACAAGAATAATTTTCCATAGCTGCATTAAACATGGAAATCTTTCAAACCACTCATGTTCTGCTCCACATAGGTCCCATGCTCCAAACATATGCTTTTTTGGATATGACCTATAAATAGTACAAGTAAATTCATCCATTTCACCAAAACATTTAACATTGTCCACAATAGGTGAGTCTCCAACACTGAATTTCTCGCATAAGCATTCTAACCATCTTCTTGTTTGAGAGTCTATATCATCCATATCTTCATAGTAATTACAAGGACTAAAAAACTTAGCTGCATTAAATATAGGTAAATCTGTGAACCTTGCATTTAGAAAGTCGATCACCTTCATTACAAAACTTTTTCCCAACATAATGCAATCATCCAATGTCCCCGATCTTTGTGACTTGGGCAATCTTTCAAACCTCAATGCATGCACATGTATCATACCTGTGCAATCTGCAAACTCAAGAGTTCCTTGTTGTGTTTTACTTAAAAATGATAGCATGTGCATCGTACCTGCCCCAAATGTGCCTCTTAAAAATCACTTATGAAGCAAGCTAATGGTAACATCCAAAGTAGTTCCAATGGATGTAATATCAACATGATCTTCTTGGAACTTTTGATTCAACTTATTTAACTCAATAAGCACATCTGCAAGTAAATGAATGCAAAACTGCACTTGAAATAATGTAGCCAGCTCAAACATTTTTTTCTCCCCTAACTCCCAATCTCTTAACAAAGCAGGCATGAGCTTCACAAGTCTTTCCATAACCTTGCCTCTAGACAACCACCTAATGTGATGAATTTTTAACACTTCTAACCTTGTGATTTGAAATGAATCCATGAGCTCCTTCAATTCTCCATGTCTTTTGGCAGACTTTCCAAGCCATGAATAAACTTTATTTGCAAACTTGTCAATATCTTGCAACTCTGGAAAATAAGATGAAGCATCATTTGCTGCTAATGCTTCTCGATAAGCTATGCAGTGGATATCTATTAAATGAGGAGCATGTCGACGAAGCTTAGTAGCTAAACCTTCACGATTACCCCTCATTGCGGAATCCCCATTAGACCCAAATCCAACTAGTTTTGTCAAGGATAGATCCATTTCAACTAAAAGAGATGTAACAGCATCATACATAGACTGTGAAGTGCCATCTCTAATTTGAAGCAATTGTATGAATTTTGTAACACACTGGCCTCTTCCTTCATTTGTTAGATAGGTAATGTAAATGATTAAATGTTGCACCATAGTCCGATCAGTACTTTCATCAACTGAAATCGAGTAAAATGGGCTGTTGGAAATTTCATCTTTTAATTTTTTCCAATATACTTCTTTCGCAGCTTGTAAAAACTCTTTTCCAGACGATGTGTTTCTATATGCTGAGTATTCATCTGTTAAAGGCATGTGAGGAGTGTTTTTATACCTATTCAAGTCACATATTGACTTATATACTTCTAAGGGTAAGTCATGTATTGCAACAAAATACATGTTCTCAATTACTGATATAATTCTCTCTTTCTCAGCATCTACCATTAGCTCTACATGTTTAGTAATTGGAAGAGTACTCCGTTTTCTTTCTCCATCTAAAATTTGCATGGCAAATTTATGAGCCTCTGATTTTGCATGGACACTTAGACCACTGACTTGAAGAGTAGTACTTCCATCTTTAGCAAATGTAGTTTCTCTTTTGAATTTTACACACCATGAACATTTAATCCTTTGAACACCATTAAGATCTTTAATAACGTAATCCCATGGAAATCTTGTTTTCCATTTGGAATTGAATGTTCTTTTGGTCTTCTTTGATGTTGTCTCCTCTTCAAGACGTTCTGCACTGTCTGATTCATGACCTTCAAGTGGCAAATCATCAAATTCATTTGCATGGTGCATTGGTTGATTAGAGCATTGAGGAATACCAAATGCATCAGCAAGAGAACGTTGTTTTTTATCTTTCTTAGGGCGACCAAGACGTGACATTTCTCAGTAATTTATCCCTGTATTCAATTAAGAGTATAAAAATAATTCAATTCAGAAATAAACCCACACCAATCCTAAAAAAATTACCTAAACCACCTATTCTTGGATTCACAAATAAGCATTAGTTGCAGACCCATTTGGATTCTATAGAATAAGCTGTTAATTCACATTATTTATATGACAAGCAATGAATCCTATAAACCATTTCTAGCAATGAATCTTTGATTTTTGTAATAAATATATCAGCAGTAAGGCCTTGTAAACAAAAAAAAATCAGATGCCTACAGGAATACATAACAAAAGTTGATTTGCAAACCCAGAAACTGTGTTCAAAATCCCTTATGGTTGGTAGGTTATTGCTAGTCTTAATTATGATGGAGAAGCTGCAGACATTTGGTCTCGTGCTGTCATTCTCTTTCAATTCTTAGGAGGTTTCTGTCCCTTTGAATATTTTAGTCCTATTGACCAATATTATAAGGTATACCAAAAAATGACTTTCAACTTTATGGTTTATCTAACAAACAATTTTATGATGCAAAACCCATGAGTGGGGAAAATATTTAATAAAAGAATTTATGAAATTTTGGATATTATGAAAAATAAAATCACCTTGGAAAGTTTTGGTAGGGTGTAAAGGGAAACCAATAACAGGCATGGCTATCTTAGTATCACATATTGATGCAGAACGAAAATCAATCCTGTAGTCATGTTTTCCTTCATCAAATTTTAACTTTGCACCAAGTTTTAATTATTGATAAGAATTTTTATTGGATCGGAGATTTGCAAAGTGAAGTTTTCATTCCCTTCATGGTTCTCCGTTCTCTTATGGGGTCAATAATCTAATCACCAAGATATTGGATCCAACCAAAGAGTGTAAGTTTTAAATTATTTCTGAAACTATATTGTAATATTTGGATTGCAACTCGTTTTAATTTAATCCATACTTCATAAATCATAATAAAATCAAATATGGCTTCCTGTTGTAGCGGATGACAATAACATGGATTTTTTAAGATGTGTGGCTTAAGAGAGATGAATACCCACCCACAGAGCCCTAGGATGAACACGAAATCACTTTGCGTGATGTACATGCTGCATTTGGTATCACAAAAGTGAGGCTTCTATAGTATTTTAGTTGTTCTTATGATGTCCAAATGAATTGGATATACAAAGGATCATGAAATGTANNAAATATATCAGCAGTAAGGCCTTGTAAACAAAAAAAAATCAGATGCCTACAGGAATACATAACAAAAGTTGATTTGCAAACCCAGAAACTGTGTTCAAAATCCCTTATGGTTGGTAGGTTATTGCTAGTCTTAATTATGATGGAGAAGCTGCAGACATTTGGTCTCGTGCTGTCATTCTCTTTCAATTCTTAGGAGGTTTCTGTCC
>LPNX010061814.1:116254-132683 GCA_001517045.1 Pseudotsuga menziesii
TTTTTTGTTTTGAGAAACTTATAAGGTATAGTTAGTTTAATAGAAAATAAATTGCAATATATATCTTATAAAGTCTTCATAGTCTAGAACTCTGCTAATTTCTTTAATAGACTCAAAGTACCAACTTTGGACTATAGAATGATGGCAGATGTAAGAAGTCTGGTTCCAGAATTTCAGTAAAGGCGACAATAGATAAAATGAATGATGTTGTCAAGAGTCTAGGCTTCTTAGTAGGAAAAGTAAATCCTTGCAAGATTGCTATGTTGTACATAGTTATCTTCTCCTCCCTTATTTTTTCTAAAATCTAAAAATCAAACATATATTGCAGCACATAGATTTTTACATTGAGATACAAATAAAATGCACTGAATGGGGGATTTTTTAATAATAAGGTTAATGGATTTTTTTTATGTTGTTCACAAGTTTCAAAGGCATCTTTTTTTGGAAAACATTTGCAGACCATTATGGTCTAGAGAGTGCTAATATTAGAAAGAGTGTTTATGTATAAATGGAATGTATTAAACTGAAAGAAGCCTCGAGAGAAATGTCAATTAGAGACTGTTTTTAGATGTTCTAGACTAGTTTATCACACACTTGTTTTGGAAAAATATATTATGAAAGAGTTTTGAGATTTTCCTTGTTGGAAACTGATATTATTCCTTATTGACCTTTCGCAGCCCCTAACCCCAGTTTTTGACTAATAAACGTGGACATTCTCTGAAGCTCTTCCATACTTGGCGACAGAGGAGGAAGTGCTTATTGTACTGCTACCAGAGACCGGAAAAAAGAAGATGGGGCCCAGGGCCCCTCTCAAAAAGAAAGTACTGGGTCGATGAAATTCAAATAGAAGAGCGGTTGGACCAATTACCATAGCCCCAACAGGGGATTCAGGCTTCAACCGAGGGATGAACACTGGCTAGCAGGGTTGGAATTTCAAATGAAGGACACCTGTCAAAATTGTAGGTAACAAATAAAATCTGAAACGTTTTCTGTATTCTAAGCCAGATTTTGACAATCTGGGTAAAATCTTAACTGTATTTGATGGGTAAATTGACCCATGACGGGAATTTACCCGTCAAATTCCATCCCTGCTGGCTAGCAAACATGAGGCAGAGCTCAGGGGATTAAATTAAAGGATGGGAAGCTCCAGGGGATTGAATTAAAGGATGGGAAGCTCCAGGGGATTGAATTAAAGGATGGGATGAGTATAAAGGAGTTGGATTGGGTTCTGCATGTAAATACCTGGTTAACAGAGACCAAAACTCCTTCAGAGGGATGATTCCGCCAAAATTCCTGAGTGCTGCAGGCTAATTTGCAGGAGGACGAGCTCCAGTGTCAGGTTCTAAGCTGCATAGAAAGGCAGGAAGCTGGTTAACTTTTCTACCTATTGAATTGAAATGTGAAAAGAATAAATAATTCAAGTTTATTATAAGCCCACCAGTTAGCGATGTCGATCAAGCTACTACCTTCGAATAAGAGCTACCACAACAGGTACAAGATGCATACCTGTGTCCAGAAATCGTTGGCTCCTCCTTCCCGGCCAGCATCATTGTAAGAATCCAATCAGTCTCGTTGTTTCGTGTACTCGGTGCACAACAGTATTGAATTTCCAGGAGCTGAAGGATGCATAATGCACTTTACAATGGACCAAGACGGGTAACATAACCTACAGCCCATAAAACCTACAGCCCGCAACAATTGAATGCAGACGACGGTGGTAGGACTGGAAATAAATGGCATAATGCATTTTATAATGGACCAGGACGGGTAACATAACCTACAGCCCATAAAACCTACAACCCGCAGCAATTGAATGCAGACGACGGTGGTAGAACTGGAAATAAATGGCACTGTCACCCATAAAATTGTTGACGGGCAATTTTACTGACAGCCCTTTAAATGGCATTTAAATTTAAATGAATAATTTTTTTTTTAAATGTCAAAAATAAAAAACTTCATTTTATATGACGGGCAAAATTCACACGCCACTTCACTGATGGGCTGAGAGCCCTTTGACGGGCCCTGACGGGCTGAATTTTGATCCCTGGTCGCAAGCTAGGTGGAAGCCCTTAAAAAATCCCTCTTTCTGATGATGATAAGTTGGTTTAGTTTTTATTTTTATTTTGGGTCAGTCAAACCATGTTTAAGCTTGTCCGCATTTTGGATGCCTTGGCTATAACCTCCGGCCCCCTGTGGGGGGACACAGTGTCATTCTAACTTTGAACAACATAATGGTTTTCATGTCATAGATAGTACAGTTGTTTCATCACTTTTAGGTACTTGGATGTCTGTTTTTTTATGCCAAATATGATAGTGTAAGACCTAAACTCTGGGACATCTAGGCCTCGAATTTGACGTGGTACAAGACGTATTGAGCAAAAATAAAAGTATTTGACATCTAATATTTGATGCTACACGTCAACGTCTACTTGCATAAAAAAATTGAACCGTCAATTTGACGTATGTTCCTATCGACCAACCGTCATAAATTCCAGTACCTGTACTTTGACATTTGGCTAGGTTTTGAAAGTGGAAGAGCTGGTGTAGTTATGTTGGATACCATAGCATTGATGGAATTAAAGGTTGAGAGAGTCGTCAGAACTTGGAAGTTGAGTTGATATTTGGTAACTTGGTAGCTATAAGCTGCAGATTGCAGGCTACAGCGGCACAACCTTTCAAGTTCAGGTTGTCTCGGGTTTGGAGAAATCTTCGACATTTCCATGGTTCAGTTTCCGACAGTTTTGCATAATCGCGTGGTTCTTTAAACACTGTTCTGAGTTGCTTGTGCTGGGTGTTTAGGACTTGGTCCACTGTTCTTTTCTATTTCCCTTAGAGGTGCCCACTATTGTGTCTATCTGTTGTTGCTGGTGTTGTTCCTGCTTCATTTTCTCTTTCTGCTTGAGTGGAGGTGGGATAAATGACCAAACATTTCCTTCTCTTGGAAGTTCCAGCTTTCGTCATGTGCTTCGGCTATCTGGGCAGGTGCATATGTTCTTGTCGCATTCGAGCAACCCCTTTCCATTGTTCTGGTCGAGGCAATTTGATAAGTAATTCCCCTCTTCTTCTACATGCAAGTAAGCAGATTTGGAATGGATTTTGTGCTTCTTCTGTCTGCTGGGTATTTGGTGTAATGTTCTGCCACCTTGGCCTTCCACTGGATGTAAAAACAATCATGTGTGCAGTGTTGTTCATTATGTAAAAAAAATATGGGCTTCTTTCGTGGTTTCCAAAATTTCACCTGTTATTCTAGTTCCTATTGCTACTTGTTTCCTTCCTTGTTGTGGTTGTTTTAACAGGAAATATTTTCCTTCAGATGAGAATCCTTCGCAATATAGCTATCGGCTTCCCATCAGCAATCCTTTGCAATGTTCCGTACAATTTCAATTGGGAATAGAAGTTCTCATTGTTCTGAACAGAAGTAGAATCAATCCATTGCTGATATTCATAAATTATCTTGTTTTTGAAAGCTTACAAATCCTCATGTAAAAGTGCACAACAATTCGTGGAGTGGATGCAGAAGATGATTGACTGGGAGTGCCTAGTTAGTCTAAGAGGCCACAAGTGGCTCTTTTTTCACCAAGACCAACCAGAACACGGTGGACATCAACGCAGTCAAGTTGGAGTAGATGAGAAACAAAATTATGTTGCTCATCGATGATCCCCACTAGGGAGGAGAAGCAGCCTCAAATTTCAATTTTCTATCTTCTCTTCCTTGGCCTCAACCCGGCTGATCATCCAGTAAGTTAGAAGAAAGAAATTATATTTGTTTTTCCTTTTTCTTTAATTTGAATTAGGGTTCTTCATTATTTTATGTTTGGTCATTTTCTTTGTAAAAGGCTTAATTCTTAATAAAAAACATTTTATCTTTTTATAAGTATTTTCATGGCTTTACTATACCATTTTATATTTTTCCAAGGTTTAATCAACAGGCTGTTAAAATTTGAAATTCCAGGCGTGGGGACATCTTAGATATGGATATGTACAATCTGCTTTTTTAATATTATAGATTTTCAAACTTTATATAATATATATATATTACTTATACAATAATTTATTCATTAAATATTTATTGGTCAAACTGATGTGTTGTAATTTATTCATTGAATATTTATTGGTCAAACTGATATGTTGTCATCTTTTTATAAGTATTTTCAGGGCTTTACTATACCATTTTATATTTTTCCAAGGTTTAATCTACAGGCTGTTAAAATTTGAAATTCCAGGCGTGGGACATCTTAGATATGGATATGTACAATCTGCTTTTTTAATATTATAGATTTTCAAACTTTATAATATATATATATATATATATATATATATATTACTTACACAATAATTTATTCATTAAATATTTATTGGTCAAACTGATGTGTTGTAATTTATTCATTGAATATTTATTGGTCAAACTGATATGTTGTCATCTTTTTGATAAAACAGTAATCCATACTTCAAAGAATAGTTATCCATTCATATAGATCCATTCCATTACAATGGAAATACAATAATGTAAATGTGAGAGTGGGTGAGATGTGCGTTATCAGGTCGCCGTGGGCTTGGCTTGGAACCAAGGTAGGAATTTCAAATGACGGACACCCGTCAAAATTGCCGGTAACCATCAAAATCTGAAACGTTTTCTGTAGTATTCTAAGCCAGATTTTGAGGGTCTCCTTAAAATCTTAGCTGTATTTGACGGGTAAATTGGCCCATGACGGGCATTTACCCGTCAAATTCCATCCCTGATTGGAACCATACTGGAATAAGCGAATGTGACGTGAACGGTCATACACCGACCAGCAATTTATTGCTTTCAAGAGGTCTAGTACAGTTAGAGTTTCACATTGTCATGTAATCCCACGGTAACTTTGGCGCTTTCTCCGAAGTTATAGCTTTATATACGTCTACTGCAAACCCAGCCAGTTTCACATTATCAGAGACCTGGTTCCTCGTCTCATTTCCGAGCATCCATTCCCAATCTCAGAAAAACAAGACAGAAATCTGTAGAGACAAGAATGAATATCATCCGTCAATACAATGAAGCTGGGAAAGGCCTACCGGTATGTGTCACAGGAGCAGGGGGTTACATCGGATCATGGCTCGTCAAGACTCTGCTGGAGAATGGCTACACAGTGAATGCCACTCTCAGAGATCCAGGTAACCCATCAAAGAATTCATTCCTTCTCTCACTCCCGGCAGCCACCGAGAGGCTTCGTCTTTTCAGAGCAGATCTGTGCGAGGAAGGGAGCTTCGACTCTGCCATTCATGGCTGCCACGGCGTCTTTCATGTTGCAAGTCCCACAGATTTTGGTTCCCAAGATCCGGAGGTAAGCGAAACATTAATGTAGCAGAAAATAAGCAATGGTTATAGACCACGATACTGATATCGATGGAATTGTTGTACAGAAAGAGGTCATTGAAGCTGCCGTGAGAGGAACTCTGAATGTTCTCAAGTCCTGCGCAAAAACCCAAACTGTTAGACGCGTCGTTTACACTTCATCTGCGAGTGCCGCTTCTTTTCTAGAGAAACCAGTGGATATCATCGACGAATCATCATGGAGCTCGGTAGATCTCGTCAGACAAAATAAACCCCCCGGTTGGGTAAGTTTATTGCATGATTTTATAGTTTAAATTACGCATTGCAGATTTTTTTACTGTTTACATTGATTGCATGCATGCAGATGTATTGTGTGTCAAAAACCCTGGCAGACCAAGCTGCCATGCAATTTGCTAAAGAAAACAAAATGGAGGTGGTCAGTGTTGTACCAGTTACAGTAGCGGGTCCTTGGCTAACGACAGGAATTCCCTCTAGTGTGGATGTAACCATGTCCCTCATCACAGGTTTAACAACTTAAATGCCATTTGCCCATGACTCTGATATTTAACATATCCAAACTATCATCCATGAGGTTTAAGTTGTTGTTCACTGTAAAGGCTTTATTGTAGGTAAACCCGTTTCATCTTGAATTGCTTATTATTATATCCATGAATGTTTTCACAGCGTTCAGTTGCTATTTGTGCATGAATGTCTATGAATGTTTTCACAATGTTTAGTTATTATATACAGGATTGGATTTATATTGTTTTTACAGTGTTATATACCATTTCTTAACTTTGTACATATGACTAATTCAAATAAAAACATATTAATCTATGACAAAGGGGTGCAATTGACAAAGCGCTGGGCGGTGGTTGATTTGCAGGGAAAACACAGTGGTGTTCAATCATTATGTGCAACCTTAGATTTATATACAATTTCTTAACTTTGTACAAATGATTAATTCAAATAAAATCATCTTAATCTATGACAAAGTGGTGGTTGAATTGCAGGAAAAACACAGTGGCAAGGAATCTTAAAGTCCATTGTGACTTCCTTTGTTCATATTGAAGATGTGTGTAGAGCTCACTTATTTTTGATGGAACAACCTGCAGTGGGAGAAAGATACATTTGCTCAGCTCACAGCACCAGTTTATCAGAGCTCACAGCTTTCATTTGCAAGCGTTATCCAGAGTACACGATAGCCATCCAGTAAGTAGCCCCTTGCTCTCATCTTTATTTTCAAGGCCACCCACCATTGCCCATGATTTAGTCATGGTTTTAGTGACCATATTTTGTGGTGTACAGGCTGGAGAGTGCAGACTCTGTTATAACTATGTCGTCCAAGAAACTATCGGATCTGGGATTTACTTACAGATATGATATGGGTGACATCATTGACCAAACCCTACAATATTTCAATTACCTCGGCATACAGATCCAGTAATTTCTGTTACATAGAGAACTCAATAAATTATTGTATATACTGGTAATGCCATAAGCTTGATGAACAGAACTCAATAAATTATTGTATATACTGGTAATGACATAAGCTTGATGATCCACTTGAATAGTGTTGGGTTTAAAGGCTAATAATAATAATCCTTTGAATTATCTTATATTTAAATATGTTTTTTTTCTTCTTTCTTATTGAATTAATATTATGTTGATAGAATTTTTTATTTGAGATTTTTTAATTTACAGATGAGAATGAGGCAAATGTACTGTAAAGATTGATTTTATGAGAATAGTTCAAAATTTGAAATAAACAATTATAAAAATAATAATTGGTATCTAGGTGATGATTGGATAACTGGTAGAAATGCATGGATCATTGCTGATGAATGGATAACCAATAGTACATGGTAATAACTAGAAGAATGTTGGATAAAAAAATAAAATAAGAAGAAACATATGTTCTTAACCATTAAGCTCACTCATATTGCACAATGATATTAACTCATCTTTAATTGATCCTTGGAAATCCAAAGAACATTAAATCTCTATCTTTTCTTTTCTGCTCCCTTTTACACTTACTTGCCTCATCAAATTCTATTTCCAACCCAAGTCATCAATTCGATGAAGGATTATAACATGTCTTTTCCATATTATCCCAGGGCGAGTCTTCTAACAACTAAGAAACTATATTATAAACTTAAATTACAAAACCAAAAAACATAATGTTCATCCTAAATTAATGGGATTTAATATGAAAAAGTGATGTTGAAATAGTAAGAATTACTAATTTATGTAATTTATGTGATATTAAGAGAGTTGAGGATGAAAACCTTTTTTTCTTAAAGTGCTATGTATTCACAATAATTATAAAACTTATCTTTATAATCTTCTAACTTACGATACTTTTGATTTCAAATTCATTAAATACTAAATTTCTAAAGTATTATAAAATATTTTGATAAGTATAAAAACCTAAATCATGTTATCTTCTAACTTATTTAAACTATGGTTACATTAACTATGAAAAAAATCTATACAACCTTTATTATAAAGTTCATCTTTATAATTTTCTAACTTACTTCATAATATTTTTGGTTTCAAATCCATTAAACACTAAATTCCAAAAACATCATAAAGTATTTTGATAAGTACTAAAACCTAAACCATGTTATCTTTTTAACTTGTTCAAACTATAAAAAAGAATTTCCAAAAACATCATAAAGTATTTTGATGAGTATTAAAACCTAAACCATGTTATCTTCTAGCTTGTCAAACTATAGCCACATTAACTATAAAAAGAATAGAATTTATATAAAAAGAATAGAATTTATATTATATGGTATTATGCTTAAATGTAATCCTAAAATTAAAGAACAAGAAAAAATATAAAACTTTGAAATGAAAAATTAAGAAAAATGTTATATGGTCTCGTAAAAACTTAAAAAAAAAGTGAAAGAATCACACCATGCAATAACTCATATAACACTATTGTCTATCATTATTTTTTTAACCCAACATAACACAAGTGTCTATCATTATTCCTTACCCAACAAATAGGAGAAATGGTATGACACCTTATTTTATTTATAGGTGACTATTCACCATCTATAAATGGAAATAATATGAAGATGTAAATGTCATTATTCCTTATCATATTCCTTACCCAACAAATAAGGAGAAATGGAATGATCCCTTATTAGTCCTTGCCCTCGGCTAGCAGGGACTATATGAATCGGCTTGCCGCCGATTTCAATTAACCTGCACACAAAACAAAAAAAATGTGAAGTATTTTTCCTAAGTTTGCATCCAAACGAATTCAACGCCGTTTTTTCCACCTATCAATATCATTGATCACTTAATTGAGGCTTAATTGAGGCTGCTTTCTCCACCAATCGGTAACCTTGGCCGCTTTCTCAACCAATCAAACACTTAAGGTTCTTATTTGGCCTCAAATCGAGATGAGGGGCAACTCCAAAGACAAATTAGTCCAATCTCATATGGAAAATTAGATAAACATATTGAAAGGTGAAATAATGCTAAAGAAAACAGTAACATTACCTGCCTAACATTAAATGTTTAAGGTCCAATTTTTCAAAATCTTCCACTATGGATTCTAAGTATCTATGCATGCATTAAGTGCACGTGCCATTGCCATGGTTTCTGCATTGCATTTTATGGTCTTGGCACTGTCTTGCCTTGACACCATAGTCTATACCACCGCCTCTGTTAGCATTTGGCATTTTCTATACCACTGTCTCAGAGAGTATTCAAACATAAAATTCAAAATGCTCAGTAATCCAAAAAAATGCAATGCTCAGTAATCCAAAAAAATGCATTTCCTGTTCTCTGGTCACGTTGGTCTTCGAACTAATGCTCCTGGTAATCCTTTTGCTACTACTGGTCTTTTGCTTCTGGTAACACTACTCCAACTGATCTTGAACTGGTTATGCTAGTTCAAATGCTGATGGAACTGCTGTTGCTGCTACTGGTACTACTCTTTTAACTGCTCTAGGAACTGGTCTCTTATAAAATTCACATTAACTAAATGACTGATTCTTATTTTACATCATGAATTTTCTGACCTTTAAATGTTTGGTTTGACACTAATCATGATCGGGTTCTTGTTAATCACTGGAACTGCTTTGATGGCGTCGTGGACCGTAGTGAAATCGCCTAGGCCTCTATCCTTAGCCACTGTCAGCACAAGGTCTTTTCCAAAGTTTTCAGGGATCGCCTTCAGTCTTTTAGATGAACTCCCCTTCAATTTTGTGGAATTTTCCAGCTAAAAAACGCTTGCAATGCTCTAAGAAACAAACTAATAATCAGAATTGAGCACCAGGTTGTATAAAAAATGCGTGCAATGCTCCAAGAAACAAACCGACCGATAATCACTTATCTTGGTGCAACAAAATTGTAGCAAACTTCAATTATACCAGTATCTTATATTAAATTATACTTCATAGGTTTCCAGCTAAAATCCTACTGCTGTTGAAATTACAGATAGACTGTTGAAATTGCAAAATCATACTACTGAAATTGTTGAATGTCCAGATTCACACTCCAGATCTCATCATCAGCCCCACCCCAGCAATAACCTCGAACTCAACCCTACGCAGCAGCCTCCTCAGGCTTCAAACCCGTAGAGAGAAATCAGACCTGCAGTGTGTTAATCATATCCATTGCCTGAGGAGATTCGACCTCGCAACCTGTAATAAATACACGCAACACGAACGAATTGCAAGGATTGAAAAAAGCTAAATGCTGGATTTGGTAGAGAAATGAATGATAGCGATATAGTAGACTGTGTTTTTGTTGGCAATTTATTTTTCTATTAGCTTTAATATTTTTGCCCCTTTTTTCTGGTTTGTCTTCAAGCTGGCGTGCAGCGCCATTCTCAGTTTTGCAAGAACCAAATTCATTATTCTAGTTAACAAAGAGTTAACCTTATTGAAAACCTCCAAATCATAGATATAAAGCTATAAAGAATCATGTTAGTAAAGTCTCATAGGGCAAGTTTAAATGTTCAGGTGGCAGTCTCAAGGATGGACGAAAGAGGAATTTCCTTCCTCTACACAACCAGCCAGCTGCAATACCAACTCATGGCAAGCCGAAACGAGCCAGCTCCAATACCCACTCATGGCAAGCTGAAACAAAAAGCGTAGGTTTCAATTTCAAATCCCATTGGGTATTCTAACTTCCAGACAAAACATAAGAAAACAGAAAACAAAAGGTAAACTCATATACTTGCGTAATTACATCTACTGTAATAGTGGCAGCATTGTTGAAGGATTTTACCTCACCAGAAAGGCCAAGGAAGGAGCACGGCTAATGATTATGCTTGTGCTCAGGATCGATGGTTTTCTGTTTCGCAGCCCTAGGAGAAACGAAAGCCGATAACTCTTTGAATTTTGGGTTGATTAAGCCCTAGAAGTGGGCATCCTCCTTAGGAGGCTTGTTCTAGATGGAAACAACTTCTTTCTTCACAAAAACACCTTAAGAACCCTAAAATTATGTGTGAAATACTCCTTGGTTAAAGACAGTGATCATGGTAATAAAAAAACATAATGTATATATGCCTTGCCTGCAACACTTACTGCACTACTACAACAATGGAGTTGATTCAATGCCATTTTCTTTCTTTTGGCAACATATATTATAAGCTGAACATTTTTGAGAGCAAGGACCTGACCTACCTTCCCAGTGATAATTTTACATTACCTAACTTGATACTTCGAGATAGAATAATGGCTTAAGCCTGCCTTATGCGTGGAAGCTTAGAAGCATGGAGTTGTCTTTCTTATGGCTAGAGGTATTGATTCTGATAAAGCCCGGTACTTAGCACCATTAACACTATCCATCAGGTCGTCCATCCACGATAATGGTAACATGCATCTTATTGTAATCTTGTTCAATTCTCTAACCCAATGCTCAATGTGAATACCGTTCAGGATAGTGAGCGATGAAGAAGCCCCATTGGAAGCAATTAGAACATCTGATGGATTCAAATGCCCCGACTGGTTATCTACAATCTTAGGTATCTAGGTGTTATGCATGCAGTTGCATGATAGCAACGTGTGTCTGGCCTGGAACACCTTTTCATAAACTTTGTATGCTTCTGGCTTGGAAACTTGACTTCTTGTGTTTGTTGCGATGTATTCAGAATCTTAATTACCTGCTACCATGTTGGACATGTGAACTCATTTTTATGACACGTGAAGCCTGGAAAATGTAAACCTTTACGTGCTACCTTAATATGGATCCAGAGATAGGTAGTGCGAAGCCTAGAAAATGTAAACACTTTCCTGACATGCAAATGACACTGGGCAGCCAATATCCTTGGCATTATGACATGTGAAGCAACACACTGCCTGGGTTTCGTATCTCTAATCCCCACACACTAAATAAAATTCTACCACTGCCTAACGTCCCATTAACGTAAAAGCATTCTATTGGGTATGGAGCCAAAAATGATAGTATCACTATACTGTTTTAGACTATCAACTTGATTCTCAATTGATTTCATACCCCCCTACCAATAAAGCCCGGCGGTCAGCACGTCTTGCGGTAATCCTTTTCCTCTGCACCTTTTTCTTCATTTATTCATTCTCGTTCCTTGCTTATGGATCAGAGGCAGCAAGAACATAAATAATGGCCCCAGATGACGACGGATGGGATCGATAGTTGGAGATTGGAGGTATTTAGAGGTAGAATGCCTCGCCCCTTTGATTGAAGAGATCGGCCCCTAACACCTTCACTCATCATCTAAACCTGCAGAATCACCCTTCGAGATTCATCACTAAGAACCCACGCTCCTGAGCCCATACTACCTAAGGTATCCATGTGTACTCCTATCGTGGAAAGGAAGGCTGCTCAGCCAAAGTTATCACTCTCTGCCGTCCCAAAATTGGAACCAAAGATTGCCGGTATCCAAGATGACATCTTCAACGAAGACTACAGGAAATAAAATCAGCCATGGGATAGAGTCACCCAAATCCGGATACGAAAACATAATATGGATACATCCACAATGAGTCAAGCTCCTACCCAGCCATCGCAGCAGCAAGCGTCTCAACCAGAGCCGTTCAAGTTTCAATCAGCCCCGGATCAACAAAGGCCACCCCCAAAAAAAAACATTATCAGAAGCACGATCCTAAGAGGGAGCAAGTAAATGCGGCCTTACGATCTGGAAGGAATCTAGTTATGATCTGACTTCATCGAAGAAATCTAGTTAGGCAGGGACTTGCTGCTCAGCAGCCTCCCTTGTTTTATTTATAGGTGACTAATCACCATCTATAAATGGAAATACTATGAAGAGGTAAATGTCTACAATGAAGTGAAAACTGCTCATCATCACATTCAATAATAATAAACGTCGAATTTTATTTTTTTAAAGATGCAATGTTATTTTCATCCTTAGATTTAGTGGGCATCACCAAGAATATGCCCATATTAAGAAACACTATCTATGCGATTTTGTCACTAAAAGGTGGTTTAACCTTGCACTTTCGAATGTAGAACACGTATACGAGTAATTATTTTTTTCAAAACAATATCACTTTTTATCATTGTGTATAATATTTAAAACATAAAAATAATGCAAGTCATTATTCCAATATGAAGCCGTTGGAATAATGACACTGATATTATAAGTTAAATTTCACAAAATTTATTATTTAAGAAAAATTGATTAAAATTTCATTGGAATTTATATCAAGGTTTTATATTTTAAATTTATAGTGGATGGATGCAAATTTTGGATTTTAGAAAAAATCAATAAATTAGAATTAACCATAAATCCTTTTTGAAATTTGTTCGTTTTGAAATGTATATTTATTAACCCACTTCCTTAAGGAAAGCCTTAAGTGCCTTTGTACATATATATAGAGATCTATTCTAAACCAAATTAGATTGATATAAAGACTTTTATTAAAACTTGATGCTGATATTATAGCTATCTTAAAAGCCTATTGTCTAAAAAAAATCCTTTAAAATATACATGTATATAATGTACATTTTTTAAGAGAATTATAGCGACAATCCAAACTTGAATGATACCCAAATATCTCTTACAACAAGAGAAACTTGGGTTCCATTTTAAAACCATATTTTGATAAGGTATTAGGTGGCTCATTTAATTCCCTATAAATGTGTGTGAATGCAATAAACCCATTCTCACATTATCAATGTGAGCGATGCAAGTAGTATTATCATTTAGATGTTCACTCACTATTATCATTGATTCTTATTTGTGTAGGATGATTAGTTTTCGTGATGAAATAATTAGGATTGATCAATGTTAACGTTGATTAATGATTTTATTCATTTTTTCATATTGTCATAAGCATTCAGAAGGGTACTATTTGTCTTTCCAAGCACACACGTTTCAATATCTTTCAATTGCAGTGCTTTAGAGTTTGTTTGTGCAAGGGATATGAATGTCAACCTACACGATCTAGGTTCCTGTCTCTCTCTCTGACATTTCTCTCTGTCTATCTCATTTATTTATTTCTTACTTCTCTAGATAATGACTGACATGAATCTAATTCAACAATCCTAGGAAATTTTAATTAGTTATCTCTCCCTTGCTTTGTGATATTCATCCCTAACTATTTGAGGATTTTTCCTAACAATACAATTGGAAACTATATCAGGAAAGAATTCCTTAAATTCTTTTCTATACATAATCCTTAGGACTAGTATTATGTCTTTTCTTGAGTATGTATAAATATTTCTATTTGTATAACAATCGTTAATCCAAAATTAGACTAAAAATTTGCAACTTTTGGGTTGTTGCAAGACTGCATGCCCTTTCCAGAGGACACAAAGGTATGTACTTAGGTTGTACATGCTCCTTTCCCTGTAGAAGATGGCACACACACACACACACTACTTTTCGTGGAAATAAGTGTTTGTGCCCTAAAAAATAAGGGTTTTGCCCTCTTTTTGTAGTTTTGGCCATGGTTATTGCTGCATTTGGTATGTGAGGTCACTTAAAAGGTTGTAGGTCAATGTTTAGGGGTATTATTGTCTATTTAGAGTGATTTCCTTATGTGAAAGGAAGAAAAAATATACTTGTGTAGTACTCTTTTTTGGCATCTTGATTACATTTTTGTTGATATTTTGTAATTGCATTTATCCTTTCGGTTCATGTATGAATACTAGGTATTTTGATTCCCTTGGGAGTGTTTGCATATAAATGAATAAGAATATATTGCTTTCATTAGCATATTCTCATGAAAACCTTAAAGAATCACTTGCTTTGGTTATATTAATTTCCTTTAAAAGTTGCATCTTGTTTAAGTTTTCAAAGGTTTTGCTTGGTTTTTATACTTTTTGTAAGTTGTTTATTGTCAAGCATCTCTTTCAAAGTCTGAAGTGGTACTCCTGATTTGCAAGTAATCTCTTTTGCATATTTTTCATTTGAAAACATCATCATTTTCTCACTTCGCATCCCTTTGAGTAACAATAGCTCTAAAAAGCAACGTAACTAAAATGAACTGCAAATAACCTGTCTAAGCAAACCGTTGGCTCCAAATATTTTGTGTTGGCTGGAGGCGAGGAGGGTTTGGTGGGTTATGAGGGGAAATTAGTGTGAATTGGGTGGCATTTTTTTGTCATTTATTAGGTCACCTTCGATATCCGTTGAGGAGATTGTGATGGATATCCACCACTGTTGAGGGTTTACAATTTCAGTATTTAATTGCCATCGTTGCCATGGATAAAACAACATTGGAGAGAACCTAGAGGCTCTTGAAGAGGCGAGCCACAGATTCTGCAACTCTAGAGTCAAAATCACCTTCTTCCCTTACAAAATCGTAGGTAAGTTTCTTGGTTTACTATGAATTTTTAACTTTTCCTTGATAAAATTGGTTATAATACTGCAGCTTAGGTAGGTACGTTAAAATCGCAGGTAAGTTTCTTGGTTTACTGTGAATTTTTAACTTTTTCCTAATAATATTGGTTATAATACTGAAGCTTAGGTATGTAGGTTAAAATCGCAGGTAAGCTTCTTGGTTTACTGTGATTTTTTAACTTTTCCATGATAATATTGGTTATAATATTGAAGCGTAGGTAGGTTTTTTTGAAAACATTGAAGTGAAGGTAGTGTAATGCCATTCCATCCTGGAACAATTTAAGAAATTTCAATGGAAAGCAACTTTGTTTCTTAATCTGCTCTTTAATCCTCAACCCAATTCGGCTTGTGTTGCATTCATATGTTTTAGTTCTTATTCCCATTCATAGTGCTATCAGACCGGTCTCAACCAGTTCTTAGAGACTGTTATGAACAAGTCATTACTAGTTTAGTCCAGACCATAGGAGTTCAATGGTCCATACAAACCATCAACTTCCCTTTCATGATTTGCTGCATATTTTTTGTCTTTCATTTTAGTGCCTCCTACCCCCAATTCATCTCTTCATTACCCTTGCATAAACTGGTAGATTGGTTCACTCACCTGGACTTAGAGCTTTGGATGGCCTTGCTAAACATTTCAGGCAAGGTTGAGTCCATCCAGTAGATTAAAAAATGGTTTATTACATTCCGACACTAATTTATCTATGTGATGGATGATGTGAATGGCTATCTCTCTCAGATGCAATGACTTATATGTAATACGTCTTTGGATGGATGTTGTTGACCTAAACAACCAACATAGAAACATGGGCTACCGTTTACTTCAGGATGGATGGAAAACTGATTGTATATGTATATGTATGTCTTTGGATGGTATCTCCCCCTCTCTCATCTCAGTTAGTGGATAACCAGTATCAATGAATAACTAGTCTTTCTCACTCTGCATCTCTTCTGCTTTCATCTTAATCATTAGACAGCCAAGCTTTTGCATTAAAGGAGGAGGAGTTTGTTCAATCCAAATCTAGTGATAGAATTCCTCAAGATTGATGGTTATATGAATGTATACAATGGAATGGATACAATAGTTTATTAGTCTCCTTATGCCTTCATTTTTTTTATTTGATCCAATGGCTAGAATGTTTACGCTCCATAACTAGTTATAACCTGTAGCTTGTGATAGAGGGGTTGGATTCCATAGCTAGTTAGAGGGTCTGTGCAAGAAGATGAGGGACCTTTTTGTGCACGTTAGATGCAATAGAAACCTGAAAAATCAGGCATCCCTCAACTTACTTGGATTTTTTGAGATA
>LPNX010061818.1:0-10058 GCA_001517045.1 Pseudotsuga menziesii
AATCATACAATTCTGTCAACAAACCTCAGTGAAATGTTTATAATAAATATGCATAAAATAACATGTTAAACCCAATCAACAACCTCTTCCAAATATGTTACAAAATGGGCCGACGAAAAAACAGAGGTGTACTACCATAACGTAGGCTCAAGATGCCACTGCTACATAGAAAAATACCATGTTTTCTATCAGTGATAGCATAGGGTCAAGTGCAAAAGATGAGGGGTTAAAAAAACCTAGCGAACTCAAAGCAAGGAAACCCATAGCACAATCACAGACTGCAATGCTAATGGATCGAAGCAAGGTGTGTCTTCTTGTTCAAGTTCTATTAGGTATCCGGTACTTTTCTTCTCTAGTGAAAGCAAGCATCTTCTTTTGTATGAGGATTTCATAAATCAAACTACAATCCATGAATCCCTATCCCTTGAAGGTATGAGGATTTCATTATCTCAAGTGTTGAAGTTTTTAGGTTAATGAATTGGTTAACTATGTGTTGCTAATGTCAAACCATGTTATACTTAGTCATATTCCTCCTAGACGAGTAGGACAAAAATTGGCTTGAACACAACACAATATATCTAGGGAAGTTGTGAAAATTATCTATATCCATACATCATTATCCCATTTGTGAAAAGGGACTTTAATAGTATTTGGAGGCCTACTATATTATACATGCAACTTATGATTAAACCGGCATTTGGTTTTGTTTGAGGTTCACAAATTATTTACACCTCATCCCATATGTCTCTCTCATTATATGTTACTTGCATTTCTATCTCAAGTATAGTGGAGTGAGTCATTACATGGTGGTTTCTTAGAAGTTATAGCATAGGAAACAAAAGTTATAGCATAGGGAACAAAATGAAGGAGGACCGAGACTAGTGCTTATCCAAGTTGGGAAAATGGAATAAATAAGAGACACAAAGAGGGATAAAAATAAATAAGAGACTAGGAAGTAATGTTTATCATTTTTCTATTGCAGCTCTTCTTTAATTTCTTTCAGAAGTAGGTTGCACTTGCTTCTTTTTAAAACTGAATCTAGGTGGAAAGCCATCAACTTCTTAGTGGATCAATAGAGGTCTAGGGTTAAGCAATACCTTGTGGTCCTACTTCTTGACAATCTCGTGTCTGGTATGATATGTGCAAGGTCCTTATCAGGCCTCTTGCTGGTGGTGGCAGCCATGTGACTACTGACCTTCTCCTCCAAATTATGTAGTTGGTACACAGTAGTTGGAATGATCAAGATAGTGTTCATTGTAGATAAGATGTACAGGGATAGAATGAAGATTCCAGCTTCCTCTTCAATGGATGTGTGTGCCCAGAACTCAGGTAGAAGTCCAACTAGTGAATATATAGTAGCCCAGACTCATGCTGCTGCTATATTGTACGGCCCTGCTCACTATAAATGAAGCTTCCTTGCCTCATTATGCATGCCATTATTTGCTCAATAATGGCTGTTGAAATCACCCTTGAACATGCATCTACCTTCACCTTCAACATGCCAGAAACCCTTGCAGCCTTTGCAAATGAGTGCTGTTAGGTATAATAGTTTATACCCTAATTACTTATGGGGTGACATTTTTGTTTGGGTATTTTGTTTGAGTTGCATTGTCTAACATGAATACAAATTGAAATGTCTTTGTCATTAAGTTTGAAATTAATAGTACTTTGTGCAAGTTAAGTCTAATTTGCTCAAGTTCAATTCTGTTTTGCAAGTGCATGTCTGTTTGCCTCTGGATTTTAGATGGGTCTGTTTGCCTCTGGATTTTAGATGGGTCTGTTTGCCTCTGGATTTTAGATGGGCATTGATTCACTTACATCTTGCAATTTGAATAATGAAAGGAACATGCCAAACTAGAGTGTATGCTTATTTTCTACTACAGTGTATTTCTATTCTAGATATTAGTTGATTCTTTTTTAATTTATATTTTATCTGAACTTTCATTTTCACTGAATAGTGCCAGTGAAGAAGGAACCAATGGACTTGAGGCAAGGCCGAAGAAGGACCAATAGTTTCCTTTTCTCCAGGCAATTTCTCTTAAAATGATCTAGTTTGGGTATTGGAGGGCCTGAGTTTCCAAGGAAAGCCCAAGTATCAAGTGATTTGAAACTTGAAGGTTGGATTTGAGCAACAAGTTCTGTCTCTTTGAGCATCTCAGTATTTGTGCTGAAATTATATAGATTTCCTTTAGTTTTTTGGCACTGAATGTACCACCGTAACTTCCAATTTTAGTTGTGAGACTTATTTGTACAAAATCGCATGTCTTATAGGAAAATGGAAGCATGTTAAGAAAGGATTTCAGCTGTGGGACAAGTCACTGCATTTTAGTGCTCCACTCAGAGATGGGTGAGCATGTTGAAAAAGTGCACTTCAGTATATTAAAAAATGCAATTCACACTTTTTAATGCTTATTAGGTTTGTTAAATGCTTATGATTTTCTTGCAGATTTGTTAGCAGTTCTTTTGGATGGTGGTGGGGTGCTTTCCATGAGGTACAATCTACGCAAACTATTGAGCAAATATGCTACAGCCTACAATGTGTTTGAGCTACATATTTTTTGAAATGAAAATAAGGTAACTAAGTGTAAATATGCCTAAATGTTCTGTGGGAAATGACACTTTAGCTCCTTTTTTTGGTCAATAATATGCCTTAAATGTTGTGTGGGAAATGGAATTTAGCTCCTTTTTTTGGTCAATAATTGGATTTTCCCCGTTTCTACTGAACATTTCTGCAGGTGTAAGGTCTCCCTTTCAATCTTTATCTAGCTTTTACCTGATTATTCTATTAAACATTTCTGCAGCTATATGGGATGACTGAGATGAGTGGTTTAATCATGAAGAGTGAAGGAAAAGACATCGAGCATTATGGTTCAGCAAGCACACTAGTCCCCAACGTGGAGGCTACGGTAGTTGATATTGTAACGGGGAAGCCCTTTCCTCCCAACGCAAGAGGCGAATTATGCTTCCGAGGCCCTATGATTATGAAAGGTAAAAACACATTATGATGTGCTCACTGTATATCATTTATAGGATGATATGAATTTTCTTAGCATCCTTTTATGAGCAGAAAACAACATCAATCATCAGGTTATGAATTTTCCACTGTAGATGGTGTTGTTCTTATATATGTATATGTAATATTCAAGTTCATCTTCTATAAATTTCATTTCATCAGGTTTCTTCTGAATCTTCTGTCCTTCATTTTCATAGGCCCTAATAACCAACATCAATGGAGCCTGACTCTTAGATTCCCCATCTTTGAGCCACTTCATTTCCTGACACCATCTTTTCTCTATGTTCACAATTATCCTGATACTATCTCTTCTCTATAGTCACAGTTATCTACAATCATAAGATTGGGGTTTTCAACTTTTCACCTTTACTCTCAAAAACTTTTATTCCAATATTATTTGGTAGATATTCTTTTACTCTGTGGCATTGATTCTTCAGGGCTCTCCTATCTTATGAAGTAATGCCTACATTTGTTATGGATAGAATAGAGGGATTTCATGTAGCCATCACTATTTTTTCACAAGGGTTTCATATATAAATAGTCAAGATTTGGTTTGATCAGTTTCTGAATCTCCACAGAATAATACAACAACAAAGAAGATACATCATCGTCTATAGATTCAGAAGGTTGGTTGCACTCTAAAGATATATGTTGTATCACTGAAGAAGGGCATGTATATATTGTAGACAGACTAAAAGAGCTCATCAAATACAAAGGACTCCAGGTATGTCTAGCTAACCTCTCGTTTAATATCAACAGTAACTCATTGTACCTGCTTGAAAAAATTTGCAACTCACATTCATGAGATAATGTTTATTATGGCATGAAAAATATTTCCAGGTAGCACCAGCAGAATTGGAAGCACTTATGCTCTGCAATCCAGATATTGAAGACTCTGCAGTAATACCATGAGACTTCTCAGCTTTCCATTGCACTTTTTTCCAAGAGAGAAGAATTTGATTCAGTGAATAGAAAAACTAGAATAAATTGACACCAAAGAGAATATAAATCATTATTTTTTGTATTGACAATGGTGAGCGGATGTGTTGGCAGATACCCAGATGAAGAAGCAGGTGAAGTTCCGATGGCATTTATAGCAAAGAAACCTACCAGCAATCTAACAGCAAAGGATGTGATTGAATTTGTTGGAAGACAGGTGATTGATTGGTTGTTTCAAGTGTTGATTTCTGGTGTTTTATGTGGATTTTGGTTTATTTAGGAAACTGTGTCTTCTACATGTAATTTGGCATTTGTATGTGGGTCTCATGGAATCAGGTGGCCCCCTACAATAATATTAGAAGAGTGGCGTTTGTGGCTTCCATTCCACGATCCGAATCTGGTAAAATTCTCAAAAAAAATCTGAGAGCACTCTTTGAGAAACAAACTTCAACTCCTTCAAGGCTGTGAAATCATGCAATAAAATGGAAAGATGCTTAAAAAAATGAGTGCTTCCCTTTTCATCACCAAACAATCAATCAAACTGATGACCAAAACATATTATAATATTGATTTTATAATTTAGTTATGCATTTTTTTAATAATCAGTTAAACTTAAATGTTACGTAGTATAATATTAATTTTATAATTGAGATATGTATGGTTTTGTAAATCAGTGAAGTTTAAATGTGGCATTTGATAGATAGCCTCATGGATAATATAATAGTATAGATTTTGTAATTATATATATATAAAAGTTTAAACAATGTGGGGTATTATAATATTAATTTTATAATTTAGTTATGTTGGGTAAATCAGTGTTTTTATAGATATGAGTAGTTTATATTTGTAGCTAAAATAATAATGTAGTTTATATTTGAAATTTTTTTAATACAAAGAATCTTTCTTGGTCATGCCTGCTTTCACAGTATGTCCAGGAGCAGTTTCTGAGCGTGCCCTAGCCATTTCCTGCCTTCAAAACGCCCCCAATTGCCCCCTAGAGTTCCTGTATCATATTCATGGGTAAATGATCAAATTCTTAATGCTAGCCCTTAAGTGAGACTAGAATGCTCGTGGGATCATTTGAAAAAAATTGGATATCTCCGAAATTATCTGGGACAAACTATCATGATTTTCGGTCTTTCTTTTCTTTGTTTCCAAGTGTGCCCTAGTCATTTTCTGCATTCAAAACACTCCAAATCCCCCACCTGGGTTTGATGAATCATGTTTATGGGTATTTATTGGTAAATGTTCATATTCTTATTGGTAGCCCTGAAATGCCCTTTAGAATCAACCTTTGTTTCTGGTCTAATTCCTGCAATGTTCAATCTTGTGACTACTATTATTACAAAGGAAATGGATGCATAGTTTTTGCAAAGGGGAAATTGCTATGTTGTGTTTATTAAGACATGTAAAATTTGAGCATAATATTTATTCAGGTTCTTATGCATTGAATGCTTTATGGTGCAGTTTGGTCGTCTCTTGAGAGGGCAATGGAACCAGTTGAGGACAGGGACTCTGGTGCTCCATTGTGGAAGCATTATGTGGATATTTGGTCTAAACTGTTATTTTTCTTCTCCAATAACATAGTTGAGCATAAAATTAATGACATGGAAGTAGAGAGTATTCGAGATCCTATGCATGTAGGAACTTTCTGCAGAAACAAAAATGATGCAGAGCTGCAGTCCTGTGTTTTTTATTGTTTAATCAGATGTATCGTGAGGGCAATGTCAGAACTCAATGTGAAATATATAGTGAAGATTCTACTTGTGCAAGCATCTGGTGATTTGTCAAGAGAACCATGTATTCTGTCCACTGTGCTGTTGCTCATACTCAATAGTAAAAACCCCTTGTTTCGAGAAATTGCATCTTATAATGCAATGAAATGATCTACATAGGCGAGCAGGGCCAAGATGTAATCCGTAGCCCTAATATTCAGTGGGACAATGTCACTTCTACAAGGACAAACTCTTACCCTAACAGAACTATAATTGAATGTGAATCTCACCTGCCCTATTTCTTGTTTTTCCTGCCACATGGAATTGGTCTTATGGCATTTGTATTTTTTTTTAAAACAGTTATAGCTGTAGATACAGCGACGACAATTTAAAAAAAAAAATTCGCAGACGTGGATACAGCGACGGCTTGGCATGGATACAACGACGCCCCTGCGTGGATACAGAGACGACTAGGCGTGGATATAGCGACGGCTTAGACATCTGACTAAATATAGAACATTGTCGCTCTTGCGACACAAATTAGGGGTCGTCTCTATTGCGACAAAATTGTTTCCATGGGAAAAAAAACACTTAGACATGGCAATATCCACACTTTTCCGTGGATATTGCCACCTTTTACCGTGGCAAAATTGATCACTTGTACTAGTGATATAATATTTCAAAAGGGATAATCTTTTCTAAATCTTGATAATGGTTAGTATATGCAAATTCAACTAAGTGCAAATAATCTTCCCACTTCTTGGGATAGTCTCTAACATACATTCGTAACATATCTTCTAGTACTTGATTGAATATTTATGTTTTTCCATCCATTTGTGAATGGTAAGCAATACTGAAATTCAATTTAGTATCTAGTCCTTTAAATAAAGATTTCCAAAAATTACCAAGAAATTTAGGATCTCTGTTGGAAATTATTACGTTTGGAATTCTATGCAAACGAAATATTTCTTCCATAACGATGTCAACAATGTTAACAGATTTATGAGTTGTTTTGACAGGTGTAAAGTGTGGTTCCTTAGTTTATCCACAACTAGCATTATTGAGTCATTTTCTTTTAGGTTTTTAGGTAAGCCAGTTATAAAATCAAGACTGATGACTTCCCATTTCCAATTTGGAATTGGTAATGTTGATGTAATTGTAACTTCGGAATGTATTCAATTGTATTTCTTATCTATTGTAACCCAATGTTTATTCTAGGATGTATTGTAATGTATTTGAGTCATGTCATACCCCGATATTCCGATCAGGAAGTTTCTATAATAATAAAGTCATGTCAAGTCATTGTGGGTAACCCTCTTATTGGTTAAGGGTTAAAGTCCCCACAGTTGTGGGGCCCTTGGGTTATTAGACTATCCTAGTGAATTCGGCCCTAGGTGAGTCATTGTAAGTCGGGGGAATAGTCCCCACCATTGTGTTACCCTCCTATTGGTCAGAGGAGGAAAATTCCCCACAAGTGGTGGGGCACTAGGGTTATTAGACACTCCTAGAGATGTCGGCTCTAGTAAGTAATTGTCAAGTGAGGCCGTCATGTTGGAGTGCACTTCAAGTGAACGGAAGAATATAAATAGAGAGTGAGAGCCTCTCTATTTATCACTTGTAACACATCACTCACTCACTCAAGTGTGGCACATTAGTGAGGAAGGAAATACTGGGACTAGACAGAAGAAGAAGACTACTGCTGTCGGGAGTGCATCTTATTGTTTTTGGGGTCTTACATCTTGTGGTGATTCTATCTTTGAGGAAGTTGCGGGGTTTTCTCCTTTATGGTTTCCCTGAGGAAAACTCTTTGTGTCTCTTGTCTCTTGTGATGTGCTTATTTTTTATTGCTGTGCTTGTTATTCTCTCAGTGAAAAGATCCTAACATCATAATGCTGGTTTAATGTTGAAAAAATAACAGGTAATGGTTGTAAAAGACCTGCTGGGTGTTGATGTTCAGCTTTAACTTGCTCACACTTGTTGATGTATATGTAACTTCAGAATGTATTATTCTATGTATTTCATATATTGTAACCCGATGTTTATTCCGAGATGCTTCTATTATGTATTTGAGTCATGTGGTCATGCCCCGATGTTCCGATCGGGAGGATTAATAATGTAAATAAGTCATATCAAGTCATTAGGTAAGTCCCCACAGTTATGGGGAACTTGAGTTATTATACACTAATTAAGGTGTAGGCTCGGGTAAGTAATATTAGGTCGAGCCTACGTGTGAAAACGTAATTCAAGTGAATGGATGAATATAAATAGAGAGTGAGAGTCTCTCTATTTATCACTTGTGAATTACATCACTTTCTCTCTCAAGTGTTGCGCACTATTGGAGAAAGAAATACTTTGGCTTGACAGAAGACAGAAGGCTATTGCTGTGTGGAGAGTGCATCTTACTGTTTTGGGTTTCACATCTTGTGGTGATACTATCTTAGAGGAAGTTGAGGGGTTTTCTCCATTTATGGTTTCCCCTATCAAAACTCTTTGTGTCTCTTGTCTCATGTGATGTGCTTATGTTATTGCTGTGCTTGTTATTCTCTCAGTGAAAAGATCCTAACATAATGCTAGCTTAAATGTTGAAAAAATAACATGGTATCAGAGCTAACCTGAGAAGAAGACATTGTGCAGCGACAGGAACTAGGGCTTCCTAGTTTGTGGATCTTCCTCCACATATTTTCAGCAAAAGTATGCTAGGATGACTCTCCATTGAAGGGTGCATTTTTCTGTCGATGCAGAATTCAATTTCAAGCATTTTCAGTTTCGATGTGGAAACTAGGGCTTTCTACAGAAGAGGAATTTTTGAGTGAGACTAGCATAGAATTTTTCTCCTCATCAAAACCTAAGTTTAGAGACCTGGATCAAGAAATTTGGTTGGGTGAAACTCTTGGAAAGTCAAACCCTAGTTTGACCCCGAGCTAGGAGAAACCCTAAATACTAAAACTGTTAATTTTTGGTACAGTCGCTATATTATGAGATTGGAGAATTCTGAGAATAGAAAAATTTCCTGGGCCAAAAATAAAATCCCGATGAACACTGTGTCCAAAAATCAGCCTCAGATTCGCTATATTCTGGGAGGTATGATCTCTCCAAGTTAGGGCTGAATCCTCTTCCAGAAATCATCCATAAACAGGACACCTAGGGAGATATGCAATATCTTGGGCTACAGAGGTCCAAATAGAATTCCTGAAGATGTTCTAGAAAGGAAACGGACTTTAATTTTGGTGTTCCAAATATCAGACTCAGAAGATGAACCAGTGACATGTGCCATTCCGTACAAATTCACTATTCTGAACAGTCCTGTAACAGGTCACCTTGGGAAAAGGATCATAAATCGTAAATGGTGAAACTAATTCTGATGAAATTTGCATCGTTGGGTCAGGGACATTCTAGGTTACCTCAGTGAAAAATTTCAGACATAGAGGATCCGTAATTTCTGAGATATCACAGAAATAGTAACAGGCATTTCTACAGAAGAAATCAGTAAATTAGGGCTTCCTGTTTCAGGAGCTTCCCTCCATTGTTTTCAGAAAAGGAGTACATTGGACAGCTCTATTTGAAGAGATCTATATGTTGATCCAATCATATCTGAAAGATTCCAAGTTTTGAAAATTAGGGTTTCTGTGACAAACCCTAGATCAACAAACTCCGGGACAAGGACGAACACCTCAAATCGGTAAGATCTAATCCTTTGCTATTTCCTTTTGAGGTTCTCATTTCAAAGTGATCTATCACATTAGATTGATGATAAGCTTGGTGAAGTTCAAAAATTCCAAGCATAGAAGTATTTGATCTCTCTGAAGAAATGGATTGGACACCTACATGAGTAGAGAGGTTCCAGTTTCAGAGGGAGATGACGCTAGAAGCCTTACACAAGAAGAACTTGGTCAAGTCCAAGAAGATCATGGTTGATTCAGTCATGGATCAACTTGTACCACAAGTGTCTTCCCTAAAAGACACCGAATATGTTTGATTCCTTGACCAAGCTATTTGAAGGGAAGAACAGAAATCAGAATATGAACTTGAGAAACCAGTAGAAGAATGTGAAGATCCAGAATGCAGAGACCGTGCAGTCATAAGAGTCTCTCAAATCAAGAACAACTTGAAGCGGTAAAAGAAGAAGTGAAGAATGCAGAAGTGGTGATGGCCACCTTGACTAGCCTCCTAGGATCATGGGATTCATTCATGCAAGGAATGTGTGGCAGAAGGAAGTGATTACTTTTAGCAGACTTCGACAAGAAGAAGAAGCTCAAGAAGAGAAGGTGGGAGCAACTGAAGATCAAGCTCATTCCATCCAAAGAATATCCCTCAAGCAATGAGGAATATGAAGAACTCAACTCTTGAAGAACTTCTTATCCACCTTAGCTTTTGGATAAGAAACGATGCTA
>LPNX010061818.1:10306-102111 GCA_001517045.1 Pseudotsuga menziesii
CGAGAAGAAAGGGAAGATCAGTTCAAGAAGAATTATGTCTGGGTGTAGTATCGAGACCTCAAGAGAAGTTCATAGTTCCATCATGCAATAGATGGAAACATCATGGGATACAATGCAAGATTCATAGCATGAGGCTTCTCATGAAGAGAAGGCATAGTCTACAAAGAAACATTTACAGCTAATAGAAGTGAAGTGACATGACATGCATAATCATGTGTGCAAATGAAAAAAGGCCTTGTATGAGTTCAAAAGACACCCATGGGATAACACATACATGATGAGCTTGATGAATATCTTAACCTTTTCTACAAGGTTGATAAGGGATGACAAGCTCACAGATGGGTGCAAGATCAACTTTTGAAGAAGTTCAAGATAGAGTATCTTAGTATCCAGTGATCCTAGATGGATACTACTTGTCACTCCAGTACAGAATGTTTCAATACATAGAGTACGGAAGACAGAGGGAGTATAATGCTCCATTTCAGAGGGAGTGATTGCAGAAGATCCTGAGGTTCGACAGGATGGGCAGATTACTGATGATTCTAGGCTTTACTAAGAGTAAAGTGGATTTCAACCTTTGCTTCAAGGTTGAAGAAAGAAGACCAGTGATGCTCCTGTTATGTGTCGATGCACTATTGTTCTACGTATGGAGGTGTGGCAGAGTACAAATGGGATATTCCTTGGACAAGGGAAGTATGCAGTAGAGATCTTGAAGAGGTTCGGGATGATGGACTGCAAGGATATGGCTACACCTATGGCATCGAACCTGAAGTTATTAAGTGATGCTTCATCAGAGACGGTTGATGCTATGATGTATCATCAGATGATTAGGTCCTTAATGTACCTGAGACCAGATATTTGCTTTGCTATGAACACATTGATACATGTTCACCGGATGGTTGCAAAGCACGCAGGGGGTACAGTTGATTATGGAATCAAGTACGATGTGAATCAGAAGATTAACCTGGAAGGTTACGTTGATTCAGATTGGGCAGGCAGTGCCATCGACAGGAAGAGTACTTCAAGATGTTGCTTCAGTATGGGATCAGGTGTGATCTCTTGGTTTATCAGGAAGCAATCCTGTGTGGCACTGAGTACAGCTGAAGCAGAGTATGTCGCATCTTGTTCAGCTAGTTGTGAGGCAGTATGGCTACAGAAGCTACTTTCTGATATATTTGATCTCCAGTTGGATGCTACTTGTGACAACCAGAGTTGCGTGAAGTTGTCAGAGAATCCAGTGTTCCATGACAAGTCGAAGCATATCGAGATCAAGTATCACTATATCAGGGATATGGTGTAGAGAGGAGCAGTGAAGCTCCTGTATGTTGCGACGGAGGAACATATAGCTGATGTATTGACGAATCCATTGGCTAGGCTGAAGTTTGAGTACTTCAGAGAGAGACTTGGTGTTCTCCAGATCGAGGCTTCCTCCTAAGGAAAGTGATGAGTCCCAAATCCATTCTGACGAGTAGGTCAGATATAAGGGCTGAGCCATTCTGTCATGGTGAGAGGATTTAGTTCCTTCCATGTCAGATATGAGTGCTAGAGATCCAAAGCCATTCTGACGAGCAGGTCAGATATAAGGGCTGAGCCATTCTATCATGGTGAGAGGATTTGGTTCCTTCCATGTTAGATATGAGTGCTGACTGCCATTCTGGGAATGGAGGCACCTGGTCAGTTACCAGGAAGACTTAGTCTAGGACTGAGAGAGCCATTCTGACGAGTAGGTCAGATGTAAGGGCTGAGCCATTCTGGTCATGGCTAAAGGATTAAGTTCCTCCCATAACAGATGTGAGTGCTGGCCATTCTATCGAGTAGGACAGATGTAAGGGAAACTACCACTCTCTGGGAGAGTGGAGGCGCCTGGTCAGTTACCAGGTAGCTCAGTCTAGGACTGGGGGCCATTCTGACGAGGGTGTAGGATTCAGTTCCTACCAGGTCAGATGTGAGTGCATGCCCTTCTGACGAGTAGGTCAGATGTAAGTGCTGAAATCTCTCATCACTATGATAGGATGTGTTCTTGTCTGGATGGGAGTCTTCCATCACTGTGATAAGATGTGTTCTTGTCTGGATGGATGTGCCTTTCTGACGAGTAGGTCAGATGTAAGTGCTGAAATCTCTCATCACTGTGATAGGATGTGTTCTTTTCTGGATGGGAGTCTTCCATCACTGTGATAGGATGTGTTCCTGTCTAGATGGATGTGCCTTTCTGACAAGTAGGTCAGATGTAAGTGCTAAGACATTTCACAGATGGTAGTTGATGTGCCTACCATGCTGGTGAATGTGAGTGCTGGGCCTTTCTGATGTGATTGTAGTTTACTACATGATCAAATGTGAGTGCTGGGCATGCCTTTCTGACGAGCAGGTCAGATTTAAGTGCTGGACGAAGACCTACATGAGAGTAGGCCTACAACTAGCATGAAAAAGGGCTGGCTCTGTAGAACTTCCTATGACGAGATAGTACACACATGATGATGACCAGAGATGATCCAGATCGAGCTATGATCCAGATCCAGTTATGATGACTCCGAGAGATCCAGATCGAGTGATGGTCCAGATCCAGTAGTGGTGATCTAGATCTAGTGATGATCCAGATCCAGTCCAGTGATGATGATCCAGATCAAGTGATGATCTAGATCTAGTGATGACGTACTATGATGATCCAGATCTAGATGACTTGAAGATGAAGATGAATTGGAGACGAAGATGACTTGAAGACAAGATGATCTAGTTGATACTGGGAAGAAGACCTGTGCTGAAAATTGTGTGGAAAGAATACCTTCCTAGTTAAGAGGGAGTGTTGATGTATATGTAACTTCAGAATGTATTCTTCTATGTATTTCATATATTGTAACCCGATGTTTATTTCGGGATGTTTCTATTATGTATTTGAGTCATGTGGTCATTCCCCGATGTTCCGATCGGGAGGATTAATAATGTAAATAAGTCATATCAAGTCATTAGGTAAGTCCCCACAGTTATGGGGCACTTGAGTTATTATACACTAATTAAGGTGTAGGCTTGGGTAAGTAATATTAGGTCAAGCCTATGTGTGAAAATGTAATTCAAGTGAACGGATGAATATAAATAGAGAGTGAGATTCTCTCTATTTATCACTTGTGAATTACATCACTTGCTCTCTCAAGTGTGGCACACTATTGGAGAAAGAAATACTTTGGCTTGACAGAAGACAGAAGGCTATTGCTGTGTGGAGAGTGCATCTTACTGTTTTGGGTTTCACATCTTGTGGTGATACTATCTTAGAGGAAGTTGAGGGGTTTTCTCCATTTATGGTTTCCCCTATCAAAACTCTTTGTGTCTCTTGTCTCATGTGATGTGCTTATGTTATTGCTGTGCTTGTTATTCTCTCAATGAAAAGATCCTAACATAATGCTAGCTTAAATGTTGAAAAACTAACAACACTCTATACACCTAGCTAAAAATTCAACAACTTCGTTTTTCATATTAGGACGAAAATACTGTTTTCTCAACAGTGTTATCATATTTTGATACCTCAGATGTACAAAATAAGGCCTTATGTGTACTTCATTAAAAAATTAGCATTTTAACTTCCAGTATGTTAGGCACATAAAGTTAGTTTTTATACAACATTAGACCTTTTTAATTTAAATTGCAACCTATATTTAAATTTTCAGATACATTCTGAGTTAAGTTTTCTCTTAAATTGTGGTATTCTGTGTCCAATTTTATTCTTTCTTCCAATTTATCTTCTATTTCAGTTTTATAACTGCGAATGACAACTACACAATTTGTTACTACATTTATTCTTAAGGAATCATCCACTTTATTTTCTTTCCCTTTAATGTGCTTGATTTAAAAATCATATTTGCTAAGGAAAGCTAACCATCTAACTTGCCTCACATTTAGATTCTTTTGATCAAACATATATTTTAAGTTTATGTTATCAAACATAAGCAAAAACCTTTTACCTATTTGATGATGGGGCCACATTTTTAAATCATGGATTATGGAAGCTAGTTCTAGGTCATAAGTTGTGCAATTCTTTTTGTGTGTATTTATCTTCCTTGATTCATGCACAATTACTTGACCTTCTTGTGTAAGTACTCCACCCAAACCTTCATTGCATGCATCAGTACATATGACGAAATATTTGTCTGGATCTTCTATTTTTAGAATGGATGCACTGGTTAATAATCCTTTTAATTTATTAAAAATTTCTTTGCATTTTTTATCCTAGACAAATTTCTTACCCTTTTTCTGTAATGAAGTTATAGGATTTGCAATTTTCAAAAATCCTTCTTTAAATTTTTTGTAATAACCTGTTATTCCCATAAAGGAGTGTACATCAGTTATGTCCTTGGGAACATACCAATCAATTATTGCTTTTATCTTATCTAGGTATACTGATATCCCCTCTTCGGATATTACGCGCCCTAGATATTGTATCTTATCTTTATAAAATTCACATTTACTGAACTTAAAATATAGTTGATTCTCTCTTAAAACTTGTAGTATTATCTGCAAGTGTTCGTCGTGCTCTTCTTTCATTTTAGAATAAATTAATATTTCATTTATAAAGACGACTACAAATTTGTCTAAGTATTTGCTTAGGACACTGTTCCTTAAGAACATAAAAGTTGTTGGAGCATTAGTTAGCCCAAAGGGCATAACCACAAATTCATAGTGTCTATATCTAGATCTAAAAAAATTCTTAAAAATATCTTTGTCTTTAATTATGACTTGATGATATAAAGATCTCAAGTCTATTTTTGAAAATATCGTCGCTCTGTGTATCTGATCAAATAGATCATCGATGTGGGGTAGAGGGTACCTATTTTTAATTTTCATTTTATTCAGTCGATGGTAGTCTATACATAGATGTAATGTCATGTCTTTCTTCTTAACGAAAAGGACAGGTTCTCCCTTGGACAGGTGCTCCCCAAGGGGATACACTTGGTCTGACATAGTTTTTGTCTATTAATTCTTGCAATTTTAATTTTAATTCGTTAAGTTCTAAAATTTTCATTCGATAAGGAGCTTTTGAATTTGGTACAACTATTGGTACTAATTCAATTGTAAAATCTAGATCTCTCTTTGGAGGTAGTCCTGAAATTTATTTCGAGAAAACATCTAAGAAATCCTGTAGGATTGGAATGTCATCAAAATTTAACTTATCTTCTTTATCAATTTGTTCATTATTTATTATGTGTACAACAAAAACTCTACAACCTTTTTCATCAGTAAGGATGAGATTTGTCTAATAGAGACCTTCCTGGGTATTCCTTTGACTGAAATCCTTTCTCTTGTTAGATTTTTATCATTAAGCTAGCAATACATTAGGATCTTTTAACTAAGAGAATAACAAGTACACCAATCAAACACAAGAGACAATGAACACAGTGTTTATCCTCGGGGAAACCATAAATGGTGAAAACCCCACATCTTCCTTAGAGATATAATCAGCACCAAAAGTAGAACCCAAAATAGTAAGGTGATCTCCCAATAGCAGTAACCTCTTTCTTTCTAGTCCCAGTGTCTTCTCCTTAACTATGCGCTACAATTGAGTGTGTTTGAGATGTGTGATAAATAGAGAGGCTAGATCTCTATTTATACTAATTCCTGACTTAACTAAACCCTACTAGGGCTGACCTCTCTAGGAGATTCTAATAACCCTAGTGCCCCGGAACTACGGGACTTTAACCCTTAGCCAATAAGATGGTTACCCACAATGACTGACATGACTTGTTTACATTATATAACTTTTCGATAGGAAAATTGGGTCATGAAATGACTCAAGTACATCCTAAAATAAACATCGGGTTACAATATATAATAAATATAGGTGAAATACATTTTGAAGTTACATATACATCAACACTCCCTCTTAACTAGGAAGGTATTCTTTCGACACAATTTTCAGCACAAGTATTATTCTCTGTATCTTCTGGATCATCATCGAGTCCTTGTCATCTTCATCTTCAAGTCATATCCATCATCATATCTGGATCATCACTCATTCTGGATCACCACTGGACACCATCATTGGATCTAGATCATCATTCGATATGGATCATCACTGCTAGATCATCATCACTATATTTGGATCATCATCACTAGTGTTATCTCTTGATTCTTCTCGTCATAGGAATTTCTACAGAGCCAGCCCTTGTTCATGCTGGATGTACATCTACAGAGCCAGTCCTTTTTCATACTGGATGTATCATCACAGAGCTAGTCCTTTTCCATGCTAGATGTGGCATCTACATAGAGCGAGTCCTTTTTCATACTGGATGAGTCTTCACAGAGCTAGTCCTTTTTCATACTAGATGTGGGATCTACCCAGAGCTAGACCTTTTTCATACTAGATGAGTCTTCACAAAGCTAGTCCTTTTTCATACTAGATGTGGGATCTACCCAGATCTACTCCTTTTTCATACTAGATGAGTCTTCATAGAGCTAGTCCTTTTTCATACTAGATGTGGGATCTACCCAAAGCTAGTCGTTTTTCGTACTAGATGAGTCTTCACAGAGCTAGTCCTTTTTCATACTAGATGTGGGATCTACCCAAAGCTAGTCCTTTTTCATACTAGATGAGTCTTCATAGAGCTAGCACTTTTTCATGCTAGATGTGGGATCTCACATACATCTGACAATGGAAGGAACCAATCCTCTCACCATGTCACAGCTCTTACATCTGACCATGGAAGGAACCAATCCTCTCACCATGTCGAAAGGGGCGCACAACACTTACATCTGACCATGCAAGGAAACAATCCTCTCACCATGTCAAAAGGGCTCAGCACAGACACATCACTTCCTCTTGGGAGGAATCTTGATCTGGAGAACACCAAGCTTCTCCCTGAAGCACTCAAACTTCACCCTAGCCAATGGCTTAGTCAACACATCATCTATCTGTTCATCTGTCGCAACATAATGGAGCCTCACTGCTCCTCTCTGCACCATATCCCTGATATAGTGATACTTGATCTTGATATGCTTTGACTTGTCATGGAACACTAGATTCTCTGACAAATTTACACAACTCTGGTTGTCACAGTATATACAAGTAGCATCTAACTGGAGATCAAATAAATCAGACAGTAGCTTCCTCAGCCATACTACCTCACAAATAGCTTTACAGGCTATGACATATTCTGCTTCAGGTGTACTCAGTGCCACACATGATTGCTTCCATCTAAACGAAGAGATCACACTTGATCCCATACTAAAGCAACACCCTAAAGTTCTCTTCCTATCGATGGCACTGCTTGCCTAATATGAATCAACATAACCCTTTAGGTTAATCCTTTGATCAGTCTTATAATTGAGCCCATAATCAACCGTACCCTTTAGGTACCGTAGAATGTGCTTTGCAGTAGGCAAGTGAACATGTATCGGATCTGTCAAGTACTGGCTCAAGGTGTTCACAACAAAGCAAATATCCGGTCTCTTTTTTGTCAGGTACATCAAGGACCCAATCATCTGATGATACATCATGGAATCAACCGAATATGATGAAGCATCACTCAATAGCTTCAGGTTCGATGCCATAGGTGTGGTTAAGGCCTTGCAGTCTATCATCCCAAATTTCTTTAGGATCTCTACTGCATAATTCCCTTCTCCAAGGAATATTCCATCCATATTCTGCCACACTTCCATACCTAGAAAATAATGCATCATACCCAAGTCCTTCATTTCTAACTCAGCAGCAAGCTTTCTCTTCGTATCAGCAATCAACCCATCCATACCTATCAGAAACATATCATCTACATATAGTAGGAGCATCAGTGGGTTGCCATATTCAACCTTGTAGTAAAGGTTGGAATCTTCTTTACTCTTGGAAAATCCCAAACTGGATAGAAAACTGTCAATTCTATTGTACCATGTCCTGGGTGCCTGTTTCAATCCATACAGGGCTTTCTTCAATCTACACACATGAGACTCCCTATCATGTGTCTCAAAACCGAGTGGCTGCTCCACATACACTTCCTCTTCCATTACACCATTCAAGAAAGCAGTCTTGACATCCATTTGGTGTATCTTCCATTTCATCACTGTAGCCAGAGCAAGTATCGATCTGATGGAAGTGTATCTGGATACAGGTGCAAAGGTTTCTTCATAGTCTATTCCTTCTTTCTGGGAGAAACCACGAGCAACAAATCTTGCTTTATATTTTTTTATGCTACCGTCTGCAGCATGATTAATCTTGTAGATTCATTTGGAAGTTACAACTGACTTCCCTTATGGTCTTGGGACAACATCCCAAACATCATTCCTCATGATCGATTGATACTCTTCGATCATAGCATCCTTCCATTCTTTCCATTCTGTCGCTTCTCCATAATTGGAAGGTTCTTTATTAATGAAATCACATCGTAATGCTACATAATTGGAACATGATCTGGTCCTCTTTCTTTCACCGTGATTCTCTTCTGGAACCCCATATCTTTTCACACCTTGGATAGTTTCTCGTACCCAAGCAAGTTTCCTCTTATGAGGATTCTTCTCCTAAGGTGGATCTACAGGTCTTTGTGGTTCTTGAAATTCTCGATCTTCTTCTTGAGTTTCTTCGTTCATGATTGTATCATGAACTCTGGGTGCTTCTGCTTCTTCAGGTTCTTCAGTAGGTTTCTTTCTGGATTTGATGTAGGCTGAATCTTCATCAAATGTTACATCCATACTGATGTCAATCTTCTTGAACCTTGGGAAGTATATTCCGTAAGACTTTGAGCTTTCAGAGTATCCCACAAATATACCCTTCTTTCTTGAAGGATCTAATTTTGTATTCTTCTCTTTTGGAATGTGTATGTACACTAGATATTCGAATATTCTGAGATGGCTGACTTCTGGTTTCTTGCCAAAGAATACTTCTTCGGGGGTCTTGTTCTCAAGTACTCTGTGTGGAGTATGATTCTGTACATACACCACTGTTCTGGCTGCTTCTGCCCAAAGATGCATAGGAAGATATTGATCATGAAGCATAGCTCTTATGGCTTCCATGATGGTTATATTCTTCCTTTCTGCAATCCCATTATGGTGTGGATTATATGGGGTGGACAACTCCCTCTTAATCCCTGAGTCTTTTCATAACTCTTTGAATTCATTTGAGGTGATTTCTCCACCATTATTTGATCAAAAGGTCTTGATCTTCTTTTTAGTGTGGTTCTCGATCCAGGCTTTGAATTCCTTGAACTTGATGAATACTTCATCTTTGTTCTTCATGAAGTAAGTCCATGTCTTTATAGAAAAGTCATCAATAAAAGAAACATAGTATGCATACCCGTTTAGAGAACTTGATGACATTGGTCTGCATACATCGGAGTGGATGATTTCCAAGATTCCTTTTGCCTTGCTCTCGCTACTTGGAAATCTCTTCTTTGTATTCTTTCCTTTCGCACATCCTTTGCAGACTCCATTATGTTTTGCTTGAATTTCTAGAAGACCTTCAACATCTTTGCTTGCAAGTGGTAGTGCTCTATAATGCACGTGTGCAAGTCTTCTATGCCAAATTTCATTTGGTTCTACTGAGTCATGAACCAAAGCTTGTTCTGGTTGAACCTTCAACTTGTATATACCTCCTTCTTCTTCCCTAATCACTATTGCATCGTCAAAATTCTTTCCCTTTGGCCACATAAGAACTTGTCCATCTACAAAAGAAACCCCCATTCCTTTTTCATCCAATGCAGATATGGAGAGGAGGTTCTTCTTTAGTCCTAGAAAAAATAATACATTCTTCATCTTCATATACTTTCCAAAGTCTAGTTTATAGGAGGATTCACCACTACATTTTATTGGATACTGGTAGTCATCCCCAAGTTTCACCTTGTGAGGTGACTCATGTTCAGATAGCTTCATAAATGATTCTTTGAATCCCATCATGTGCTTGGAAGCACCACTGTTTATGAGCCAATCATTGCATCCATGCAAAACAGTTCCCATGAGGGCGAAGATCAGCACATATTCTTCATTACTTGAAGAATCACTTTCTTGTCTGATTCTCTTTATGGAAGGTTCATCATCCTCTACAGCATGAGCATGATGTCTTCTCTTGTTTTTCTTCTTCTTCTTTAAGTTCCCTTTATTAGGGCAGAATTTGGATATGTGACCTTTCTCATCACATGTGTAACATCTAATGGTAGACAAATCTCTTCTAGAGTGTGATATCTCACCTTTGGAGTGATGATGGTTCCTTCTGGTTGTGTTGGTGTGGGTTGTGAGAGCTTGATCTTCACTTCCCATATTTTCTTCTTGATTTTCTATCTGAGCTTATTCTTGAGAGAATTCTTCCCATAGTCTGCTGAACTTTACTAACTTCTTTCTGGCATAGATCCCTTGAATAAAAGAGCCCCATGATCTAGGGAGACCATTCAAGGTGGTCATTACAATCTATACATTTTCCACTTCTTCATATACTGCTTCCAGCTATTCCTTGATCTGAGATACCCTTGTAAAGTAATACTGGATGGTCTCAACATTTTGGATCTTTACATTCTTCAATTGGTTTTTCAGAGTCATCTTCTGGTTTATGTTCTTCCCTTCAAACAATTTGGTTAGGGCATCAAACATAGCTTTAGGTGTCTTGAGGGAGGAAACCTATGGTATGAGGTGATCCCTGATTGAATCAACAATAATACTCTTTTCCATAACCAACTTATTCTTATGTAATGCCTTAGCCTCATATCCCTCTGGAAATGGAACCTCCTCATTGATATAGGAGTCCAACTCATTTTCTTCCAACACTAGGGAGATCCTATACTTCCAGGCTCAGAAGTTATCAGCTCCCTCAAGATTTTGTCAAGCTTGGTATGATGAGACATCTTAACTGAAAACCTCAAATGGAAGTACAAAAGATTTTTATCTTACCAGGTCAAGATGTCGAATTTGAATTTGGAGCTGAAATCCTGCAGTGCTGGTTCAGGAGCAGATTAGGATTTTTCTTTTCTGAAGTTCGGTCCAACCAAATGCTTTGAATTTGATCCCTAAATTCAATTTTGGGGAGGATATCAATCCAGGCTTAGGCTCACTAAAAAATTCCTCTTCTGTGAAAAGCCCTAATTTCCGGCAGCAATGTTGGGTCCAAAACTAAAAAATCTCAAAATTGGATTCTGCTTCGACAGAAAGATGCGCCCTAAGGAGGAGAGTTAATCCAACCTTATTTTGCTGAAAATTTGTGGAGGAATATCCACAAATTAGGAATCCCTAGTTCTCGCAGATGCACAGTGTCTTCTTCTCAGGTTAGTTCTGATACCATGTTTGATTTTTATCATTAAGCTAGCAATACATTAGGATCTTTTAACTAAGAGAATAACAAGTACAACAATCAAACACAAGAGACAATGAACACAGTTTTTATCCTCAGGGAAACCATAAATGGTGAAAACCCTACAACTTCCTCAGAGATATAATCAGCACCAAAAGTAGAACCCAAAACAGTAAGGTGATCTCCCGACAGCAGTAAGCTCTTTCTGTCTAGCCCCAGTGTCTTCTCCTTCTTCAACTATGCGCTACACTTGAGTGTGTATGAGATGTGTGATAAATAGAGAGGCCAAATATCTATTTATACTAATTCCTGAATTGACTAAACCCTACTAGGGCTTACCTCTCTAGGAGATTCTAATAACCCTAGTGCCCTAGAACTGCGGGGACTTTAACCCTTAGCCAATAAGAGGGTTACCCACAATTACTTGACATGACTTGTTTACATTATAAAACTTTCCGATAGGAACATCGGGGTATGACATGAATCAAGTACATCCCAGAATAAACATTGGGTTACAATATATAAGAAATACAAGTGAAATACATTCTGAAGTTACATATACATCAACATCTCCTACATTATTTAAACAAGTAAACATTTTCTAAAATAAATTTAAAATCACTTGGAGTTTTCCAGCCAATCCATATCTATTAGGACATCATAAGATCCCAACGGTAAAACATTTAACTTGAATTTATTTTCAAACTAACTCATAAGCAAATTGCATTTTTCAACATAATTAACCACTTTCCTTTTAGTTCTTGTAGCTAACTGGACCAGCCAAGATTTTTCATACTTTTTCAAATATAGACTACACTTTTACACTATGTTAGGTGACACATAACTTAAACTAGAATGGGGATCAATAAGGATGGAAAAATACTGGTTTTGTATCATACCTTACACTTCCACCATGCAAGTTTGATGGTCTTCTTGTTGGTTCTCCAAAGCTGCATTTATTCTAGGCATTTCATTTGCCACATCTCTAACTATTTCCTCTTCCTGGTTGGTATGCATGTTGCTGAAGTTTCCCTTTCTATTTGGATAGTACTTGGGATAATGTGGTCCTTGACATTCCCAACACTTTACAGGTTCCTTATGTTCAATATTTTTAACAAAATTCTTAGTCATATCCCTACCTTTTGGTGTTGTAGTATTTTGTTGTGCCTTATTTTTAAAATCCTCTCCTTGATCATTTTTCCTGGAGAAGTTTCAGGAGTTATTTCCAAAACTCTTATTTGAATTAAATCACTTTCTCTATTATGTCCTTGAAACTAGTGGGAAGACAGCTTAAAAATCTTTGTATTTTATCTTTTTCATCAATTATGAATGATACATATCTTAATATACTTATAAATTTGCTACTTAATTCTTTTGTTGACATTGAACCCAATTTTAATTCACTCAATTCCTTATCTCTTTCCTCATAGTACTGTTCAAATAAAAAATTCAATTTAGAATACTTTTTAAAAACTATCGAGGTTAAGTACTTCTCCTTAAGATTTTTGACTATTTCCACCAGATGTCAGCTTTTTTGGTTAAGTTATAGATAGCCATTCGAGATTTTAGTCTGTCAAAATAGTTATAAATATGGAAATATTTCTTCATTTCTGATAGCTAAGCCTTGGCTTCTTCACCTTTTTCTACTTCTCCGTTAAACATGGGAGGCTTTACCTTTTTAAATTCCCCAGAAATTTATTCATAGGGTTTATACTTCCTTCTCCAAGATTTACGGTCACTTTCACTACTATCACTCGTGTATTTATAGCTTCCCTTACGTGACCTTACATTAACCTATGAAGAATATTCACTATTAGAATCTTTTTCTTTATTTCCCTTATGTTCGTAGGACACTATTTCAGAATCAGTTTCATAAATATTTCTTTTATCTTTTTCTCTGTTATGTATTTTGTCTAATAAAATATGATTTAGTTCCAAAATTCTTTCATTATCTATTTATACAGTTTGTAGTTCATCTTTTAACTCCTTAATTATTTGTAGTAACTTTGAAGGTGTATTATTTAGTTCTACATAAATGTTGTCTAGATTGTTGTGCTGAGACCCATTTTCAGCAGATGCTTCAACACCTTCCATTTTCTTGCAAAACAGATTTTATATTTTTGTACAAAAATAAATATAAAATATGATGAGTATATTTATTTCTTATTTTCATGCGAGTGAGCCAATCGAGCCTAGTGTTTGGAAACTCGCTCTTATATCACATGTAACATCTCTCATTTTACCAAAATAAAAATAAAAAATTATTTACTAAAGTAAATGGTAACTCCATGGTATAAAAAAAAATTACTTAAAACTCTTATCGATAGTGATAGTGACACAAGTGTCATTAAAATTGAAATGCTAGGTGCTCCTGACTTGTCTACTGATTTCCACAACATGTCATGTCACGAGTGACTACTTTGTTGTGTTAAAGGAAATTCTTATTTCACTATCGTAAACTGGTTATATTTTTATTGTCCATTTAAAATTTGTTTTAAAAGTTGTTTTTGTCATTAAATTTTGAACCTATATATTAGCTAGGGAAAGAAGTATCAGGTCTTACTTAGCCTTTATGGCCAATGCAGAAAATATTACTTCTTTTGTGCAGGTGAAAGTGGTTTAGCTATAAGGTTCCTAGGTGCAAACACAAATTCCTAGACTGGGATACATCAACATTAAAAGTAAAGGGGCCCTAGAAAATACGTTTATGTTATGCCTTAGACCTAGATTTACTATGCTATTATTAAATTTCAACTATAACAAAGGTGCCTAAACTCTTATGAAATAATTTATGCTATGGTTTAAAAACATTATGTTATTGCAAGGCACTTTACGATAGTGCAAAGAGGTTCTCGTCGGAATGAAGGTTGACTTAATCCTTATCAAGTGATGTGTACAAGTGTTGACTTAAAATATTCCACATGCAGTCTAGGTGGGGTAATTTGTTACACCAACTGATGACCAATACGTTTAAGGAAAAACCTTAGGGGTTTTATGGCATTTAAAAAACTATGGAAATTTTTTCTAGAAGCTTCACTTTTTTTGGTTTTTGCACTGTGGAGATTTGATGGCTTTTCGTTTGGTCCTTTTGATAGTTTAATAGTGGTTCTAGGATGGAAAATCCGAGGTTCTCAAATACACAACCTTCCCCCTCCTTCTATGCAACCTACTAAGTATTTGCATAGCTCTATAAAATGGAATTCTTGCTTCCAAAACGACCTTGTTAATCACACCAGAAGGTAAGAGATTTTGTTTTTATAGCTTCTTTAGTAAAAATATAATTTCAACCTTTTTCGAGTTTAACCACTTAAAGGTTTCTTGTGCAAGACTTTCCTTCATGGAGCAACGTTGTGAAAACCGATTTGTAAAGAAGACAAGGATTCGGTTTTGGGTAAGACCTGAATCTTGTCTTCCCTTGGCCCTGAGACCGTGCTTTTCTCTACATTTTAAAGTATGAAGGTGATAATGTAAATTTTGGTAGCCGTGAGGCTATTTGTACCTAAACTGTAAGGGATAACCCCTTCTTTTTTGGAGTCATATAGATTATGCCACCTCTATTATTTGCATTTACGGTGTAACTATGTCTTTCTTTTGAAAATGTAAGAGTTCTACTAGAACTAGTGAGGGATTTATAAAATGCTATGTTTATACTAGCAACATTGTACTTTTGTTTTGTTATTACAAGAATTTATGCTCTATGTAAAGTTTACAAAAGATGTTCTTATTTTGATTCTCAGTTCTATTTGGCGTTTTTCTCAGTTTATACTGTCGTGTTTGTTGAGAAAATAAAAATATATAAGCCACTATAAATTGTTCTTGTTGTTATTTATTCGAGCAAATAGTTTTTATAGTCTAAAAAGCACGTGAGGGCTTACACTCACAGACTTGAATCTTATCTTGAATTTACATTTTGTATTTTAAAGAAACATGATGTGGCCGTGAGGCCTTTACCCATACCATATTTGATTTATGAGAAAGGCGTAGGGCTTCTATCAACAAATATCGTCGTTTTGTAATTTATTCATACAAGGGTTTATGTTTTGTTATTTGAAAACAACCCATTTATCACTAAGTAAAATTATGTGTGTTAAAAGGTACTCCTGTAGTTTGTTGTAAAGGTGAATGCTAAGATGATCCTTTGGAGTTTTTTATTTAGCTTCTTTCTAATCTTGGAGAGAGGCCATAAGGCCATCACTCTAATTCTGTCTTGGCACAAGACCATAAATTTTCTGTTTATAAAGATTCAAGTTGTTGGTTTATAGGTCAATACTGAGGAGGAGGTGAATAAGTATTGTTATATTTTTACTATTTTAACCACTTTAAAATCTATCATTAGAAAATCATAACAACATGAATACACAGAACAAAATTTTAATGTGGAAGCCCAATAGGGTAAACCACCAATACGTCCTATTACTACAAAATTTTTATTTACAAATAGTTTTTCTTGATGCTACAGACAAGGATGGTACTACACCTTGTTTACTAATACCAATTGGAAAGAGGATACGACCCCTTGATTTATCAGCTACGACTGAAAGGATGATACAACACCCTATTTACCAATGCTGATTGGAAGGAGGCTACGACCTCCTGGTTTATTAGATACGACTGAAAGGAGGAAACAACCCCCTGGAAGCCTATTTCCTTCCCTACCATTGCCCTGCCACCCTGATATGTTACTCATGATTTCTCTCCCACTAATTTTTGTCACTCCCACTGGTCTCTCTTACTCCCACTGGTCTCTGTTACTGATGCTGCAACACAAGCTGCAGATACATCTTCCTTCTTACTCAAGCTGCTGCTTAAATACCTCTCAACATTTAATATTCTTTCAACAGTCGCATCTCTCAAAATTGAATGAACACACCTTTCACTGTTGCACCCTTTCAGATCTGAATATCACACCTATCAGAACGTCCTATCATGTTGTTTCATTGATCCTTCATCTCAAAGATTGTTTCCACAACTTGCAAACCATTTCCGCACCTCTGTCCAATGTTTACAGGTGTTTCTGCACTATCCATATTATTTTTAGAATATCATCTTCCAGTTTTAATCATATCCATTGATCCTATTTCTAAGTCTCTCCGAACCGTCGATCTTATGCACAGATTCCCTCCTTGGAATCATATTTTCGCACCAAGATTTCCTCATCAACGATTTTCCACTATTGATCTTCATCGAGAAATTTCCTGACCGTCGATCTCCATATTATGGGATTTGGGATGTCGAGTGTTCACTTTTTCCTTTCCGAAAAATTCTTTCCACAAACTCCTTCGTACAATCTTCTTTCTGCAATTTTATTTCTGCATCGTCGATTTGTTTTAGCCGAAATAATTTCAGCCATCTGATCTTTCCAGATTGTGGGATGTAGGATGCGGGATGTGTAAAACTTTAAATGATTCTTCCAAAATCCCCTTTCTTCATTTTTCTTCTGCATCATCAATCTGTTGCAGGATTAGTCTCAAGCATCTGATCGCTGTGGGATGCGGGATTATAAAATTATTAAACATTACTTCTACAATTCTCTTTCTATTTTTTCCTTCTGCACCATCGATCTGTTCCAGGATTAATTCCCACCGTCTGATCTTTATCTTTTTTGGAATTCCATCCTTTCCTCCTATATTTTGCGGAACTAATACTCACCTTCGAATATAGTGCGGGATGCTCCCTAACCATCCACTATAGAGCTAATACAGATTTGCATTCTATCTTTGCGTATTATACAAAAACTGATCCTCACTCATTGGATCTCATGAAGATAGCTATGCCACTTCATCATTGTTCCATGTTATCATTACCTTAGTCTTTAATGCGATGCCAACATATGTGTCATGCCACATCCTCAACTAATCCATGCCATCACTACTTTAGTATTTCATTGAGTTTTTCATGCCATCATATCCACTAGTTATTCCTTTTTCATTCTTGAACACCTTTGACATCAATGACAACTATAACCCAAATTTTCCAACAAAAGTAATATACAAATTGGAAGTGAAAAGTATTTTAAGCCCTAATCCTGTCCCATCTTTGTTCTGTGAATGATAACATTTCAGATGATAATGCCAAGATGGTTTACAGCCTAGTGCTGTAGCGTGTCGATAATCTTGATTTGGTATTTTTTTATAATAAGAAAATTTCCAAGTTTAAGAACCCAATCTATATCTGGAAAGTTAGCTTGTGAGCTAGACTCGGGCGTAGATTGAAAATTAATTTATAAAGTTATGTTGTTTAGAGTTTGGGCATAACATAGGGTTTTTTCTATTGTTTTCAAACCATTGTTTGATGATTATTTTCTGTGAGATTCTATATTGTATATATATAACTTCCATTGGGGTTTTGGATTGGACACTATGAAATTATTTAAAAGAATATCTAGTTTGATTACAGAACTTCTCTCCAAGTGTAATTACTTATAATTTTTAGTATATATATATATATACATACATATTACGATAAATCTCTGTAATATGTTTATAATACTTTCACTAAATCACTAAAAAATAGATGTTTATTTATTTTAAACCTAGACTCACAGAGATATTCCACTAACATTAACAATGCAGTAGATTAATTATCTAGGGTAGAGGTACTATAGTTAATATACAAAGAGAAGATAAGAACAACATTTAAGCTAAGGATTCACTAGTAGAAAAACTAGACCAGTAATTTTAAATCTTAACTTTGAATAAACTGAATTGTAGTTTTATTTCCTTAGAACAATTTTGAAAATATTTTTTCAGATAAATAACTTAGAAACACATCCAATTATCCAATTTCTATTAAACATACTTCTAAATACAAGTACATATTTAGAATTAAATTACAAATAAATAATAAAAATTAGAACCTGGATAATATGTAGAATGGGACAAACACCCAAAGGAGACTGTTCCACCCAACCTTCTCTTGAAGCAGCCAAAATTACTTTCTTAGCCTCCCTTGAGACTTTTCACTAAATCACAAGGACAAAATTCCCTGGATAATATACCACACAACACTTTCTATAACTTGGCACTCAGTAGCAGACTTAACTCAATAATTACACTTTAGCTATCCCCTCATCAAATTCCTTGTGTGACTAACTTTTCAGTTTGCACCAATCTCAAGTTACTTTCTCTTGAAAACCAGAATGAGTAGTGAGCATCCTTCTAAATTTGATGATATTTATAATATTTCCTAGGTCTTCGGGTCAGTTTTGGAATCAAATGATCCACCAACTCAGTTCCCCCTCTCAGGGAACATGAGCACATTTTTATGAATTATGCTTCTTGCAATGGCTAGAAAGTGAAATGATAGTGCTGCCACTTATCAACCAGCCTACTACAACTGCTCATTCCTCCTAGTGGGTCAGTGAACACTCATTTAACAGTCTCCCTTGGATGGGCGTCTCTTCTATTTATTATTAAAATAAATAATTCTTCAATTACAGTCATCCTTGACCAACTTGGTCATAAACATTTACAATAAATTTAACATAATGTTTTCTTAAATAAATAATAAATATTTATTTTTCAGTTCTAGGTTTGTTACATATTAAATGTTGCAAGGATTCTCCCATATTTCCCTCTTTCTATATACTCTCTAATGCCCTCTTGTTTCCAATTGTTCCATAAATTTGAAAGATCCTGATGATGGGTGGAGGGCCCACCTGGAACGTGTCGATCATTCACCTCTATGGAGAGGATTGTCTCAAGGAGACTTAGGCCTTTGAGAAGATCAGATTAAAATTGAAGAAAATAATGGCGGATCTTACATTTCTTAAATGATGCATGGATTCTTCCATATTACCCTCTTTCTATATATAATCTACTTGCCTTTTCTTTTCTATTTTTCCATAGCTTCAAATGATCCTGATAATGGGTGGAGGGTCCACCCGAAACACGTTGATCACTTTGAAATTTATACACGGTGCAATTACATAAGCTTGCACAAAATGATCGAAAATTGTGGAAGCATTCATGTACAAATTATTCATCTCTATGCAGAGGATTGTCTCAAAGAGACTCGGGTCTTTGAGAAGCTCAAATTAAAATTGAATAAAAGAATGATCTATATTACATTTCTTAAATTCCGCAGGGATTCTTCCATCTTACCCTCTTTCTATATATACTCTACTCCTCTCTTATATTCTATTTTTTCATAGATTCAAATGATCATAATCATGGGTTGAGGGTCAGCCCGAAATTCGTCGATCACTTCTAAATTTCTACAAAGTGCAAATCCATAAGCTTTCACTCAATGCATGAACACTGTGGAAACATTCATGCACAAATTATTCACCTCTATGTAGAGGATTGTCTCAAGGAGACTCGGGTATTTAAGAAGCTCAAATTAAAATTGAATAAAATAATGGCGGATCTTACATTTATTAAACACTGTAGGGATTCTTCCATCTTACCCTTTTTCTATATATACTCTACTTCCCTCTTCTTTTCAATTGTGTCATAGCTTCGAATGATCCTAATGATGGGTGGAGGGTCCACTTGAAACACATCGATCACTTCTAAATTTCTAAACAACGAAAATCCATAATCTTGCACACAATGACTAAACAATGTGGAAACATTCATGCACAAATTAATCACCTCTATGGTAAGGATTTTCTCAAGGAGACTCGGGTTTTTGAAAAGCTCGGATTAAAATTGAAGAAAAGAATGGAAGATCTTACAATTCTTAAATGCTATAGGGGTTCTACTATCATACCCTCTTTCTATATATACTCTACAAACCTCTTATTTTCTATTGTGCCATAGCTTTGAATGATCCAAATGATGGGTGGAGGGTCCACCCGAAAGGCGTCAATCACTTCTAAATTTATACATAGTGCAAATCCATAATCTTGCACACAATGAATGAACATTGTGGAAACATTCACACAAATTATCCACATCCATGGAGAGAATTGTCTCAAGGAGACTCGGGTCTTTGAGAAGCTCAGATTAAAATGGAATAAAAGAATGGTGGATCTTATATTTCTTAAACGTTGTAGGGATTATTCCATATTACCCTCTTTCTATATATAATTGACTATCTTCTTCTTTTCAATTGTGCCATAGCTTCAAATGATCCTGATGATGGGTGCAGGGCCCACCCGAAATGCGTCAATCACTTCTAAATTTATACACACTGTAAATCCATAAGCTTGCAAACAATAAATTATTTTGCAAATATTTGACATTGGATTTATTCCTGGTTTGAATTATTATATGTTTAGTTTCACTTTGACAGTTCAATTGTCCAAGTTTCTCATAATTGTTGTTTCCATTAGGGTTTTATATAGCAATTAAAAATGGAACAACTCATTAACATGGAAAATAGATACATGCATCCCTCTGCATGGATTCATGTGGAACAATTCTCGTTTTTTATTTTTCCTATGTATCATCAATCATAATAAATTGTTAGAGCTAAAGAGAAATTTGTTGTTTGGAGAATTGATGTACATCATGACAGGTATGGGTGATGATATGACATAATTTACTATCCCTTAATAGCTAATATAGGTAAGACTTGATAAGGTGTAATAGAATTTGGAAAATCCAAGCTATCAATAAAACCCTTACTGCAGTTTATGGAGGGAAGATAAGAGCAACTCTCATACACGCAAAACATTATATCTTACACATGGATTAACTAAAAGTAGTTGGAAGTTTATTGGGCATTGATAAGAGACCCTAGGTAGCCAATGCCACGAAGAAATAAGCAATTAAGGGAAACTTAAATGTTGTATAAATGGAATTGAAAAGTGATGAAGGTGGGTATTGATTGAATGCCTTTATGAAGGTGCATAAATGCAGGGGCTAGTAGTAAAAGAAAGAGGGGATTCACATTCACTGCTTACCTATGATATATTTTACAATCCTTCCACATTCATTCAATTCTCTAAATCCTGGTTTATAGTTACCTCTATTTTCGCTAATTAACTCTGGTTCAAATATTTATGTTTTTATCCATAGCATGCATTTAGTCATTTCTTTTATAAATTTCAATTATAAATCATTGAATTTAACATGTATCTGTCTTACAATGGTCTTGCACATCTTCAAAAGGCCTCGATTACAATGATCTTACACAATAAGGCACATGTTGTCACAAATCTCTCTCTAGTTCTCAACACCAAAATGGATGTATTCTACAATAATCTTAGGAAACACTTCTCCTACTTTGATCCAAGCAAAAAACATCCAATATTCATGTAAAATTACATGGGAAGCCAATTTCCTAATGTGGTGATAGATTCCATGGATAATTACATGAGATCTAAATATGTCCAACTAGGGGTTGGATATGAGCTCTCCAAAAGAGAAAAAGAGGTGGTTGATTATGCCCATGTATTCATGAAAAAACTTGTAAAGGGTGATGAAGTTGGACAGGTTGTATTTGGACCTTCAATTTCACAAATCTTTGAAACCCTCAGCCACTATTATGCCATTGTTCTCATGGAAGGAGATGAAGTGATTGTGAATGAGGCAAATCATGAAGCAAATGTTGGCCCATGGATTAAACTAGAAGAGCAGAGAGGTCTCACTCTCAAGTTTTGGAAGTTGAATGGGGACTTCAACTCAAGCTTGGAATCTTTTGGTGGTATTTTATCCACTAAGACTAGAATTGTAGTAGTAGCCCATGTTTACAAAATCTTGGGGAAGATAATTGATTTGGAAAGAGATCGAGAGTTAATATGGATGGAGTATCCATTTCTCCTCATTGCGCAATTGATGTAGTGAAATGGGGTGTGGAATGGTATGCTTTTAGCACTTATAAGGTATGTGGTCCTCACATGACTGTTCTATTCAGTATCGGTGCCCATGATACTTTCAACGAAATAAAGGATGGAATGCCCAAATTTTATTTCATTTGCAACCATCCTTTTAGTAGCAAGCATGTTTGATCTTGGATTCCTTAATCATGAGGGTTGTGCATAAATTATATCCCTTCAAGGGTACCTAGAAAATTTGGCATAGAAAAGAGAAGTTTGCCTTGAATTTGGATACTGATGGGAAACAATAGGGTGACTTGGTCAAAGAGTTGAGAAGTCTATTTCTTCTTTGAAAGTCATGAATTCTTCTAAGTATCACAAAGAGATTATTGAAGGTGCATATCAACTACTAAATTGTTGGATGAGCCCCTATAGATGGAATCGATCAACTATCTTAAGTCAAAACCAGATGTTAGAATAATAGGACCTACCAATGCAGATGGAGAACGTAGGGTTCCCACCATCAGTTTTGTCCACATAAATAATAAATCCTCTGGCATAGCCCAAGCTCTTTACAAAAGGGTTTTTGCACTTAAAAATGGTCATATGTATTCTTACATGCTCATCTCAGCTTTATTGCAAAGGATCTCCTATTCATCAATAATGTGAATGAGGGGGTAGTAAGAATTTCAATGATCCATTACAACACTCCGTATGAGGTGTCCTATCTCATCTCTTGCTTGAATGATATTATGTGAACATGAGATAAATAAATCTGTGCATATATCCATATGGGGCCTCGTATCAAGGGCCATCAATCTATTATGGGATCTTAGTTGTTTTAAGTTTGATTGAAAATCTTGTATTTCTTTCTACAAGAGTTTGTTTTGCAATTACCATGACATATGCATCAACTATGATCTTTTGTGGGACAACTTATAAGTGAACAAGCTCAAATTTTAACGCCAACTTTGCATGGCATGTTATAGCCTATTAATTAGTGTGAACTATCTTGTTTAAAGTGAATAATTATCTTGTTTAAAGTTAATAAAATTTAGATTTTCAAATAAGTCTCAGAATTTAAACTAAGGTATTTAAACCTTATGCTTGACATAAATGCTATCATATTTATGTGAAGCACTATTAATTTAATTTCCTTGCATCTTGTAATTAAAAAGAAATTACTCTTTACTTCTGAAACTTTAGTTCTAAATTTCTGAAATACATTGTATATAGTATTTCTGTATTTAATTTTTTTAAATAATAATTAAATAACTATTTTTTACCTTCGTAATATTCATAATAACTTTAAAATTAGTCACAAGTCATGGGAAGACCATTAAATTTAATAAAAAGGAAAGACCATTAAAATTTAGATCAAATGTTATGCATGTTAGCACAAGTTGTTTACACTTGGAATCGCGAAGGATATTACACGAGATTATGCCATCTACCTACAACCTCAATCTTTGGTACTCCCATCATTTTTGGCTATTTTGGATGTGCAATACCATAAAAATACATGTAGGTTGTAATATCATTTCACTTGAACAATTTTATACCTTAACCTTGGCTTCGTTTTATCTACTACACGGAACTATGGACTATAGTCTTAGTCACAGCCCTTCCGCCAATTAAAATTAAGAGTTGAGTAGAGACCCATATAAACGAGTCTCACAGGGTGGCGAAATTCCTGCCGTTAGATTTATAATGCTAAATGCATAATAAATCGTTAGCTTTATAATGCTAACTACATATTATTACATTAATATATTAATCTGTGTACATATTGTTAAAATTCAAAACAAAGTATAAACTGATATGTACATTTTATTTCATTAGTATAATAGTCTATGTACATTAGTCTGATAGTATATATACAAAACTACTAGTATATGTACATATTGTCAAAACTGATAGTATATGTACATACTCTCAAAATTACACATATCATGAGAGAACCCGTGCAAAATAAGATACGTTTTAGTTTGTTAATGTAAATTGTTCTTAGAAACATGTAAAAGTAATTGAGATGTTACCTTTTTGTTATCCAATATGTAATACTACATTGTCTTCATTGAGTGTAAAGTAGCTGTGGACTTGAAGATCACGTAGCATGTATATAGCAGTTGGTGTATTCTATAGATATATGTCATAGGAAATCCGTTGTAGGTCGGGGATCACTTCTTGCAGTATAGGATCTATGACTATGCAAGGTATAACAGTGTTGTATGTTGTTTTGATAGTGGCATTTATACAATGTGCATATGTAAAGTGGCAATCCTTATTACATTTTTCACAGGCAATTAGCAATCCTTCTATCATTGCATATGTCCCAACAGGCGAATTGCATTCAATGCATACAGGTTCAAATGACGTTGAATATGCATTTGTTGTTGTGAGTATACCTTGAACCAGCTAACAAATTTTCATTATTAATTATTACAAAGATAATGTAAATAGAGCTAACAAATGATACTTACAACATTTGTCGACCCAACTAGTTTTTGTAAACTGTGAATAGCTTTTGTTTTTAGTTCTATGATGAATGTTGATTTTGTTGTCTGAAATATTGTTGCCTTTGTGTCTTTTTCCTTTGTGACATTTTTGCATAGAATCATAGGAAACACTCCATTTTGCAATTGGTTTTCTATTAACGTGTAGAAATGTTCATATGTTTCATACAATTGTAGCCGTAAAAAAAAACAAAATTGAAGTTATTGTTTTCAGTTAATGTAAGCATGGGATTTGAAAATGGAATAATTAAATGATCAGTATATTGTCGAATAGAGTATTACTGTGGCTTTGTCATCATTTGAGCTTTCATCTTTCATTTTTAGATTGTGTTGTGTCCCAATTATTCTGGTAGCTGTTACAAGTACGCCAATTGTTCCAACTCAATAGTGATATGTATTTTCAGACAGTTGTTTAATGGTTGTATTTGGTATGAAAGTATATTGATTGCATATTGGTGGGATTTTTTCTATGGTTCTTGTTTCATTCAAATATATGATACAATCACAATCGCCACAATCATAGTTTGTCTTCAACATGATTTTGAAATTTATTATGCGCATGCTATTACCAGCTACAAGTTTTTGCTTATGGCATTGTATTAGTTGCATAGGCACAATTACGGTAACTGTCATGATGTCTTTTTCATCAATCATATCAACATGTAGTATTGGTCATGATTTATTGTTTTTATCTAAGAATGTGTTGTATGTGACCATGATGTCGTCGAAGGATATATGTTTAGTTCTACGATTGTTTAGGCCCTCAATTGAGATGATACAAAGAGTTCAAACTTTGTACCTATGTAGAATTATTTGATATAAAGTTAGGACATATTGGCATTGCATTTTGGTATAGTGTCAATTGAATTATACACACCTTTTTTTCTTGTTGTTGCTCTGTTGCTTTTGTTGGACAAGTTGTGTTTGTTATAGGTTCTTTTGAACATAATGTAAAAGTTAATGATAATGTTAATGAAAACAAATATATATATATATTGAATAATCATGTGAAAATATTGCATAAATACTTACAGTTGTGAAGTAGATTGTTGCGTTGTTTGTGAAGCACTACTGCTAATGGCAGTTTCGCTTGTCCAACTTTTTCTGATTTGGACATTTAGTTATTTCTTAGATTATTGTTTATCATTTATATGCACAATATATTGTATTGAATGTGACTATATATGTACCTTTTAGAGCTTGCATATTGGACTTCTTCTTGATATTGGCTCATGACTTCGTCATCTTCAGTTACGTTAATGGCCCTACTTTTGGCATTGTGGTAAATGTATATGAAATAGTAATCTAAATATGCATTTGTATATCAATGCAAATGTTAGAATAAGATATTGTGATTTGAGTGGAGTTACCTGTTAGAACCTGTTGCCATCGTTACCTGGTATGGGTGAAAACATGAAGTTGGGAAACATTTTTTCTTGTTTTTTGACAAAAAAAATTGAAATTTTTTATGTTTTCAACTTCAACCCCTTCAAAACAATATCTCCCTTAGGAATTTCACCTTGAAGTAAACACAAATGTGTTAGAGAATTGAATTAGCTACGTACTCATAATGTTTTTTAAAAATTATCGACATATAGTGGGGAAACTTTTGCGTGCACCAACGGCATATACTTTAAAATTTTTAGTATGAATAATGAGTGACCTTTGTGCACCGCATTTTTCTTACAGATAGTTATTTATTTTAGGGAAATGAAATGTATACTCATAATCTACACTAATTTCAGTTGTGCATGGACTATATGTTGATGATTTTCAGACTTATACGGTAATTTTTATTATGAATCTAAATAACATATGTGCCAAAAACAATGCCTTATTGACACATGTTTTTGTCGTCTCATTTTCTTTCAAATGTGACTCTTATCAATAAAACTAAAACACCTTTTTGAAGAGGACACTACAAGGAACAACCTTGCAATTTTTTTTTTTGGCTTTGTCTTTGCGATGATATTGAATTTTCATTGTCACCGATTTTTAGGTCACTAATTTTTTTAATGATAAAGCTTAGAAAAAAAATAGTAAAAAATAGAATTCCTAAATGAAATTTAAAAAAAAATTATATGATGAGAAAGTAGATTATTGAATGATGAATCTACTGATATAAACTCTGACAGTTAATTCTCATTTTTTGTAGTGTTTCAAGCTTGCTAAAGTGAGACATTTCTGAAAATTGTAGAAATGGTGCTGGAAATGTTGACTAAAAACTCTTGACCGATAAAATCTCTCGGTCGAGACATTTAAAATATCTCGGGTGAGAGTTATTTTCACATGAAATCTAACCCAGAGTTAAGAAAATGTCTTGGATAAAAGTTGTTTTAAACTCTAAGATGGAAACTTAAAAGGTATCTCAATCAAGAGTTTTGTAACATAATGCTTAGAGAATATTTTAGGGGCTGACACATTAAACTCAAGTGATTTCGACAGGATTCCACAAATTCTCGGCCGAGAAGTGTATATATAGGCTATCGTCCGAGGTAATTTTCATCAACCTCTATATCGAAAATTGTTAATCTATTTTTCAGCCGAGATTTTGAACAATAGTTTTGAGCCACGACTTTCAAATTATATTATGATACATTTCTAGATTTTGGCATGCAGTGTTAGCCAAATAACCCCCCTCCTGTGAGTGTTCATGAATTTGTATCTAAAATATTATGTGCACGAGCGAATGATCAAATATTTTATAAGAAACAATGCGTCGGAGGTAAAAAATGTAGGAATGATATGATTTGGCCCTTTTTAATTCTAACTACCACTTTGTTACAAATGATCGCCAATTATCAAATTGCATTGTGAAAAGGAAGAGATATGATTATGTTGATCTTATACTCTTGTTATAGATTCAACGAAAACATCAAGAAAGATTAATTTAGTTGAAAGTGATATCTCTTTGACAGATTTTATGAATTTGTTCAAGGATCAAATATATAAATATATCAAACACTCTCGCTCAGCACGATGGGAGGACTTACAATTCAAGCAATCAAGAGATGTGTTCGGAAAAGGAACAATATTATCCATTGTTGATTTTGCTGAAAATTACACTTTCACTTTGCAAAAGGAGATACATAGTGAATATTATCATTCAAATCAAGTATCTATACTTGTTCATATCATGTATAGACATGCAGAGCTTGATGTCGATGGCTTTGATAGCAATGAAAATAATCGTCAAGTGATTAAGGAGTATCATTTCTACATCAGTAATGATCGTACACATGATACATGTTTTGTCTAGCATTGTTTTGGTATGCTTTTTAAAGAATTATCAAGACGAAAGGTCACTTTTAAAGAGCATCGGGTGTGGTTGGGTGGTTTTGTTGGTTAGTTTAGATCAACATGATCATTCTTATGGTTGTCTCTCCTTCATAGAAACATAGATGTTTACCACACATGGAGTTTTTTTGAAATGGGACATGGAAAAGGAGAACATGATGGTGCTGGGGCGTGCATGAAACGTGCACTTGGGAGATATCAAATGAATCACTCTACTTCTCGCCTTGCAAATTCAAATGATGTTGTTAATTGGTGCAAAAAAAATTTGACCCATGAATTCAATGAAAGGATGGGTAACGTGAGAAGGTTTTTCTAGAATATTGCAATGGGTGATGTTGACATATCAATGCCACATAATTGTACTGCAATCTTGAAAACAAGGGGCTTACACTCCATAAGGAGTAAGAAAATGACAAATATACACGCAATCGATAAATGAAAGTAGTCTTGATTTTGTCTTGCATGTATTGATGATGTAGAGTCTTTGGATGAGTGTCAAAACCAGACTAACAAATTTGCGACACCATGGAGACACCAATAATTGACATCATTTCCCCCATTTGGAAATATCAGCGATGTAGAGGGAAACAATGAAGTGCTTGTGATTGCCAAAGATTATGATTGTGATTTTTGAAAATGATGATGAAATCAGTAAATTCCTCTAGGTCATAGATGATTTTTTTGATATGCATATTGATCAAGAAAACCTAAATATGGAAGATTCCCAGAGGCTCAAATCAAGAGATAAAATAGGAAATCAGAATATTGTTCTGCTGCGTAGAAATTATATACCTCGGGGTCTAGTTCCCCTAGAATATATATTTTTATCATAATGATGTCCCCTTTAAACTTGTCAAAAGGGAGAAAGACCCTGCTATCCATGAGCACAACCTAGGTAGCCAAAGTTATCCAAAATTGGTAAATTTGTCCTCTGCGTTAACTGCTGATTAGAAGTCAGAACTATGTAGTCTTATGAAAGAGTTTGCTAATGTATTTTCTTGGGAATATAGTGATCTTAAAACCTATGACACAAATATCATCCAACATGGGATTCCACTGGAAAAGGACACCATCCCTTTCAAACAAAAGTTAAGGCCTATCAGTCCCCTCCTTCTGCCAGTGATTGAGAAAGAAATCCAAAATCTCCTTAATGCAAAAATCATAATCCCACTAAGATGTTCCAAATTGATTGTAAACCTAGTGATAGTGAGGATGAAAAATGGGGAGATCTAATTATGCATATATTTCAGAAACTTAAACAAATGTTCTAATAAAGACAACTACCCCTTGCCCAAGATGGAGCATCTGTTGAAAAGAGTCTCAAGAGATGGTGTCATGTCATTCTTAGATGGTTTCTCTAGCTACAATCAAGTTTCTGTACTCCCTGATGATTAAGAGAAAACTGCATTTACCACTCCCTGGGGTACTTTCATGTATGCCAAGATTCCATTTGGGACAATGAATGTTGGGGCCACCTTTCAGAGAGCCATGGACATAGCTTTTGTGGGATTGAAAGACAAGTTTTTTCTCATATACCTTGACGATCTCACCATTTACTCCAACAGCCATGAAGAACATTGGAAGCACTTGAGGAAGGTGTTTTTGAAATGTAGACAGTTTGGGATATCTCTGAACCCAAAGAAGTCTCAATTTTCTCTCAAGGAGGGAAAACTCCTAGGTCGGATAGTCTCAGTAGAAGGTGTGAATATTGATCCTGTTTGAGTTGAAGCAATCTAGAAGTTGTCCATACCTAGGTCAAAAAAGTACATTCATTCATTTTTGGGTAAGATCAATTTTGTCAGGAGGTTTATCCAAAAAAATTCCGAGTTGGTAAAACACATAACCTCTATGTTGAGTGTTACTAGGGCTTTCACCCTAGGTAGTGCAAATAAGCACCTATAAGGACAATGGATTCCTTAGTAGCAGTTCAATGATATATGAATTAAATAATGTCAAACAGAAATAAAAGCTAATCTAAACATTCATGAAGTAATACAATAAAAAGTAAATAACATAAAGCAAAACACGATAAGAAATAAATAGTGATCTTTATTGATGTTACCTTTGGTGTGGAGGTTGATGAAGTCCGTTGCGCTAGTCCGATGTCGGTGGCTCCGAGCTTCAAGCTGCTTCTTCTCTTTCTCCGATGGTGGAAATGGGCCAAAAGGGGGCTCTCAATGGTGAAAGTAGCTCGGTGGTGAGCTAGAATTTCAAGAGCAATTTTGGCAGAGGCAGGATACTTGTGATTGTGTATATGGGATAAGGGGTCTCCATCACTTATTTATAATTGGAAACCATGTGGTTTTAGGGTTAGGGTTTTTTCCTTCATTTCCTCATTATTTTATATTTTTCTTCCTTTTTAGAGATTTTTGGATATTTTTAGAGGAAAAGAGGGTTTTATGGCCTTTTGGAGGCATTTTAAGCCTTTTGGAGGCTTTTTGCATGGTTTTATGGGTTTTTTGATGGAGATATGATGGGAAAATGGACAAATGAGCCATGTAATGGGGTAGATGAGGTAGTGAACCCTTTTTGGGTGTTAACAGATTGCCCCCTAATGTGCGAGGGCAGGATCTCATCGTATGGCCGATGGACATCATAAGTCCGATTTGTTTTTCTTGGGGTGTGGAGAAGAGAAAGAACCAACTGAAGCCTGGAACACCGATCTCGAACCACCTGCAAGGACTGAAAAGTAAATAACCTCAATAATGGATGAGGAATCATCTGATCATCTGAACGAGGCGGGCATTCCCATGCTCGTATCAGGATATAGCGTAGTAATAACAATTTGTCCAATAATGGGGACTGGGCATATACATGGCCGCAAATACTGAATGAGGAAGAATCTCAATATATGGACGAGGTGGGCATTCCCATGCTCGTATCAAGATACATAAAAAATAACTGTGAGGCCCGAAAAGAGGGACCTGTAGGATACATAGAAATCCACTGTGTATATCATAAGTGTCCAAAGGGGACACAAATCTGGAACATACTGCTGGGATGACCATGTCGGAGCTGAACAACTGATATACTGGAATGACCGCAGTTCTACTGGATGTGGTTCCAAAAGGAACTAATGAGCTGCTGGATCAAAATGACAACGGTCATACTTGCAATGGTACACTAAGCTGGAACTGAACTGGGTACTCGAGGAAGCACGGAACTGGATGGCTTCCGAATACAATCGCCAACGCAGCCCGGACATCCATGGGAACATGAAACTGGCTGTTCCGAAGTGACTCACCACTGTGCTAGAGTCGGGGGAAATCCGGGGTCTTTGACACATACTGGAAAGGATATACATCCTGCGCGATTCTCAACGATGTGATTAAGGTGCTGAAGTCGAGCATGTGAGAAACAACTATTCGGAGAGGCAATGATGACTCCTCCCAAAATGGTCCGTAGGCACTCACCACAGATGGTGATGGGTCCAAGGAGCAGGGGCCTCTGGGTCTATCCTCTGGAATAGAGGGGCTGTCGTCGACAGAGGGAGACCTGCAACTATCAAGGCAATGATGTTTCCTTGATAGGAGCGCGAGGTGAAAAACCGAATTGTGATAGTACTGATGGCAGGGTTGATAAACTGGGGGGAATAAATGGGCAAGTAGAGTGGGTGGAATCAAACTTCCTTTGTTCAGAGTATGATGGCGGGGATGATCGGGCAGCATAGAACACTGGCTGGTGGTAAAAGGATCATAGCTGTATGGGATCTGAGGGTGACTGGGCTGAGGGAGACTCAAGCTATGGTAAGATGGCAGGAGATTGCAGAATACTCTGAACAAAGGAGACCTGATTGGGGGTGCTGCCGAGAGGATCGATCATAGCGCCGAGAGGCGCGGGGGGACTTCTTCATGAGTTATGGAACTAGAAGAAGTGTGGATATAAAATGGTACTGTCATGTAGATTTTACGAGCCCAGGACAGTTCATGCTCGAGGTTGCTTTCAATTTTAAGGAGTCTGAAAGAAAATAAGAAGACTCTGAAGTAATAGAATGGTACTGTCGTGTGGATTTTACGAGCCCAGGACAATACATGCTCGTGGTTGCTTTCAATTTTAAGGAGTCTGAAAGCAAATAAGAAGACTATATATTAATGGAATGGTACTGTCGTGTGGATTTTACGAGCCCAAGATAGTATATGCTCATGGTTGCTTTCAATTTTAAGGAGTCTGAAAGCAATAAGAAGACTCTGAAGTAATGGAAAGGCCAGGCAAGGAGGAAGTGTTCAATCAAGGGATGTTCATGATGACCAGAAACGAGGGTAGGGGGGAACATTGATGGGCCTCCTTGCGGGGTGAATGAATGGTGGCAAAATAACGAAACATTTGCAGTATGACAGGAGTGGATGGCTTATGTAAAATAATCTGATGACGACCGATGTGGCGCACAAATCAATGCGGCAATGTGTAGGGATGCACTGTTGAAACGGTTCCAAGTGAGAGCGAGAAATGATCTCAAGCATTATCACGAGCGCGGAAAAATGAATCCGGCGATATCAACAGTGTGAAAAATGGAGAACGACCGAAGTGGCGCGTAAACCAAGGCGACAAGGTGTCAGGGCACAATGTTGAAATTGTGCCAAGTGAGAGCGAGAAATGATCTCAAGCATCATCACGAGCACAGAAAAATGAATCTGGCTATATCAACAGTGTGAAAAAATGGAGAACAGCCGAAGTGGCGCGTAAACCGAGGCGACTAGTGGTGTCTAAAAAGGGATGAAAAATTGACGTAGAAAAAATGATGCAACAAGGTGACCATCGTGACGGTCTCTTCGTACTGATTCCAAAAGTGTAGCAAGGGATGAATGGGACGTTGTTTCTGACGAACGGGGGGTACATCAGGCCATGTGTTGATGTGGTGCTCTATAATGGCAGGGTCAAGACCGGGCATTTCGGTATAGGACCAGGCAAAGACATCACGGAATTCTCTGAAGAGTTTGTTGTATTCCTCAATTTCTTGCTTACTACAAGAGGCTCCTAAAGTGATGAGTTCGGGGGTGCCTCCTGGGGCAGCGATGTCAATTTGGATGACAGGTGAGATGTTGGCCATGTTACCCGCTTCGAAGGCGTCAGGGGCAGGAATAGGGTCCTTGAACCAGTCGACCTTGTGGGGAAGGAAGTCTTTGGATTCAACGGAAAATTGGGTAGCAGTGTTAGAGGAGGATACCTCTGGGAGGAAGTAGGAACGATGGTGCATGTCATCCCAGGGATAATCCGGGGCAGTGAGAGCCTCGAGAATCTCCTCATCAGTACGGAATGTTTGTGTCGTTAAATCAGTTGACGAGGAAGTAGTGACGGAAGAGATCATATATATGGTATTAACCTCTTCGGAAGAGGAAGAGACCGGGGGGTGGAATTCCTCAATGGTGAGTGGTGCCGTCTCAAGATCCAGTTGGTTCATCTCAGAGAGAGTGGTATCGTCTTCTCTGGAAGGGGGAGATACCGAAAAATGGATTTCCTTAATCGTTAGGGGTGCCGTCTCAAGATCTGGGTTGTTCATCTCAAATAGAGCAATTCTGTACTCGGGGAGATCGGGACAGTGATGGGAGTAATGCCTGTAAACATCGCAAAAGGCACAGGAGTGGTTAGTGCACAGGGATTTGTCACGAGGTTTAGGGGATGAATCGAGATGGACAACCGGGATAGTGGGGTCGTCATCAAGCAGTTTCATGTATTCCTGTAATGCCGGTAACTGGGGACATAGGTGAGTTGCATGGCCCAATTCGTCGCACAGTGCACATTTGGGAGGAGCACGAAATATAGGGGAGTTTTTGAATGTTTTCGGAGGTGGGACAGCAGTGTAAGGTTGGGGGCCTCTGCCCCCAGTGGGTTTTGTAATAGGAGGGGGGGGGGTTTGTGGAGGACGACGGGGTAGCGATACCAGGAGGGGGTTGACTATTAGTGATAATAGGTTGGACCGGTTGCAAGACAATATTTGGTGTCGGCAGGGGAACGGGAGGCAAAAGATACCAAACAGGTATTCCTAATGTTAAACCTGGGAGGCTAAGGGTAGCCATGACTGGGGTGCTAACTATTCCTGATGGGGGAAAAAGGAAAGGAATGGTATGGATGGGTGTAGTACCTATGTGACTAGGTACCAAAGGGGGTTTAGGCAACAAAGGAATTTGATTATTAGGAGTGCGCATGTGATGGGACAGGGTGCACAGGTTGGATGCTTCAGCGGTAGGTGACGGGGGTGGAATAGACGGGAAGGTCGAGGTCATTGCTGCGTCTGAGTAAACTCCGGGCCCCATAGAGGAAACTAATGAGGTGGTGGCTTCTGAAACAGGTTGTTCAACCATGGGGAGAACATTTTCGGGTGCGGCAGGTGCATTGGGATCATGGTAAGTGAGTTGGTCAACCTTTACCACGCGTCCCTCATGGGGGAACATCATGGTACGAAAAATGGTGGAAGCGACTGCCCTCATGGCATACATGTAGCAGCGGCCAAGTAAAAGGTTGTAATCTAGCTGTGCGTTGATAATCTCGATGTTTATGAGGACGGTTTTGCCAGCCAGCTGGATGGGGACGTTAGTTAATAGGCCCTGTGGTTGAGCTGAACGGTCGTCGTAGGCTCGCAACGCCATGGAGGATGGCTGGAGAGGTGGTGATCCCATTTTCTGCCATATGGAGGTGGGCATGACACATGTAGAGGCGCCTTCATCAATAATGCATCGATGGACGACAAAATTCCGAATGGAAACAGAAACTTGGAATGCCAATGTGGATGGCAGGCGAGGTTCAGAGTGGTCTAAATCATATGCCATTAACATCGAATCATTTGGGTCAATAGCCCCAATGGCTGAGAGTAAAATCTTGCGCTGCGAAGGGCAGTTTTTTAACACTTCTAACGCAGACATGGCTGCGGGGGATTGGGCTAAGTCATCTACAATGTTGTAGTTTGACGCAGCCTGCGCATTGGGGTTGTTGTTGATACGGCGTAGTGGGAAACGAGGTGCTCTGGGGGCGCCATCTGGTGAGGGTGGAGGTATACGAAGTGCTTGATCAGCGAGATGGGCATTCTAGGGTTGATCGGCGGGAGTGGCTTCAGAGGTAGAACCATATTGGTTTCGCCGGGTGTGGAGGTTGACCTCCTTGGAGGACATCATCAACAAATGGTGGGTACCTGAGTCAAACATGGGTTGATCAGGAGCAGTGTAAGTGATTTGTTGTTGGATGGGCATGTTAGCTTGAGGGAGAGCTAACGGTTCAGTGTTCACTACACCTTGGTGTGGTAAGGGGTTTTGCAGCACCAAAGTTGGTTGCTGGGGTTGCGGGGGGTTTGGTGGTGATTGAGGAGCTGCCTGCCCTTGACGTTGTGTATCCGCAGCCAAGAGTTGTCGTGCTCGCTCCATAAGTGGACAAAAATGTGTGTAGTGGCCATAGACCCCGCAAACAGAACAAGGATAGTTTGTGCGCAAATTGGGGTTTTTTTCCTGCTTGGGCGGGCGATCAGTGTTCTGGTTAGCAGGGGGCGTATTATTATTACCGGGGGGATTCGGGTGTTGACCAGCTTGCTCGGCTGGTTGGTTGTTCCCCCGATTTCGGCCTCTGCCACGGTTTTTTTGGCCCTGGTTGCGTTGATTGTTCTGATGTTGCGGCGGATTTTGTTGGGTGTAAACTTGCCCTTGGCCCGCGGGCGGATTCTGAGGTTGTGCAGGGGCTGGCGCAGGCTGCGGTGGATGATATGGAGGTGGAGACTGAACAGGTGCAGCAACTTGAGGGGGTTGCTGACAGTGCTGTAGAGCAGGTTGTAGGTTGGCCGCGGGTGCTGGCTGTGGAGGGTAATAATGAGGTTGAGCTTGTGACGGCGCAGGAGCTGGTGCAGCCTGCTGGTGATAGTAAGGCTGCTGTGCGGCCGGGGGGGTGTAAGCGGGAGTCATATTACTGAAACACTGAGGTGGACAGGAGGGTCCATGGGTATGGTGGGAATGTGGCATGTGAGCATACGGGCTGGTTGCTCCAGACTGTGAGGTAGTCCGTGAGGCTACGGAAAATGGTTGAGGCTGCGAAGAGATACGGCCAATGATGCCGTCGGCAGCATGAGATGCCCCCAGCGCATCGTGTTTGGAGGAATCGTCACGAGGGGCGTCAGGTATGATGGTATAAAGATAACTTAACTGGGCGTAAATGAGATCAAACTGCTGGGCCTTCAAGATGGCCTCTTCTTCAGACTGGGGTCGTTCGGCTGCTACATCTTTTGCAATGATAGGAAGGAGGGATTTGAGGAACTAGTCTAGGAAGAGCCGGTCGTCTAGCTTGATCTTGCATAAACTACGGCATCGGCGCCATTCATGGATGTGGTTGGTGATGTGGGTGGCCATGTTTTGTCTGCATGATAGGAGGATCTCAACGCCTGCGTCGTAGTGGACGGGTAACTGGAAGAACTGCAGGAAGGTCGAGGCTAGGGACATAAAGCTGGTATGGGTTTCATGGGGCAGCTCGATATACCACTTGGCAGCAGGGCCAGTGAAGGTGCGTTGTAATAAACGGAGGCGAATAGAGTCATCTACTATGGAGTTGGAGGAACACCATAAGTGGAAAGACATGACATGGTTCTGTGGGTCCTCACCAGCTTTGCCCTTGAACTTAGGGATGTCAGAGGGGAGCTTGGTGGGCATTTGAGGCCATGTAGAGTCATGTTGGATGGGGTCGTTGGTTAATATGGCTAGGTCAGGTAGGTTGAGGCTAGCCATGAACGGAAAACTGGACAAAGAATGTGACACGGTAGTGGGTTGGTTTAAGTTGAGGCCGATGCCCCCAAGTGGAGGGGTAATGTGAGGGAGGTTGCCCCCAAGTGGGGTGACCATGTTGGTATGGGATGGACCTACACCACCATGGGTGGTATGAGTCACTAGTGGAGTGGGGATAGGTATCCCTGCTGCGGGAATCAGTGCCGTGAGGGGAACGGTGGATGGGGTCCCCGTGGAGGGCATGCCCAAAGTAGGTGTTGGACCTGGTGCCGAGGTGGATGTGCCACCAATGGTTCCTCCCAAGATGGGAGTGGGAGTCGCGCCAGCCATGGGGCTAGTAGGGGCGGTGTAAAGGGTGTTCTCAGATTCTGGCTCGGAATCAACGTTAAAGTAAGGGGCGTCAGTATCTGGTGACGGAGTCCTATGTCGTTGACGAGTGGAGTCAAGTGACAAGGCTCGAGGTCTACGATGGTTGGTATCAAGTGATCCGTGCTCTGGGGCTTCGCCTCTGAGGTGCCGAGACTGTCTCGGGGAAGCAATGGTGACAAGTGATGTCAAATCTGTGTAGGTTGAGGTAACTACAAAACAACTCAAAAACCCTAATGCAACTGAGTGTGCAGAAGGAGAGCTCAGAAAATAGGGCACTCAGGCCAATGACAAACTCAAAACACCTACTGTAACAGCGTGCTACAATAGGCAGAGTATCAAAAAAAATGGGCAGAATACCAACAGACAATAGGTTTTCTAAAAAATAAAAAACGGTGGACTTGCTAGACCAAAAGGAGGCAAGGGAGCATGCAAGCACCTAACTAAAAGTATTATGACTTAACTAGACATATCCTCTGCAAGGTGATGAAATCCAAGTCAGACGATATAAATAGGAAAGCCAAGTGGCTTGGGTATCCCCCTACCGAGAGGGACACCGGGTAGTCAAATCCTAGAAGAATGGCAACTAAGATACCCCATTCATGACACATCCAAAAAGGTAAATATGCCGCTTGGTCCTTTAACCGCAATATTCCCTATACAGGGATATTCCGAGAACTGCGAAAGGTAGCCCTTCAGTTACTGAATGGATTTCGGTATTCCACTCAGACCTCCGGAACCAATCTCACGACTTCAACCCTCCTAAGGGAGAGGCCTTTTGGTAATCTGGTTGTGACCGTGTCAAAAAATACTAGGGGATTTTGGTTCCCTAATGGACAACAACTATGTCTCAAGTGCACATAACTGAGGGGTGTTATTGGAAGCCTATCCCCCCAATCCTACCTAACTACAAAAATTCTTTTGTGTTCCCCAAGTGGGGTTAGAGTGTTGGTTGAGTTAAGTAGATTTTAGGTCTCACTTGAATTAGGTGATAGATTGTGTGCTTGTGAGGTTATGAACCGAACCCAGAAGTGCCGGAGCGACTTCCTAAATAACACCAATACTGAATGAAAAAATTTTATGATGCAAATTTTTTTTAAATAAACAATACTGAAATTTAAAAAAGTTCTGTAAAGGGGTGAACAGAAAGGCTGTAGGGTTGCAAGTGGAACCGATGGCTGTGCGGGTGTAGGAAATATGGCAGTAAAGAGGCTGGGTTTCGGTGCGGGAACAAGTGCAAAAAATCAAATCGCGGATCGCGGGTATGGGGCAAAATCACGCGGTTGGACTGCGGGTTTTAAGGAAACAGTCGCGCGCGGATCGCAGGTTTCTGGAGATTAGCGGCGGTCGAAGCGCGGGTTTAATGGAAACAAATGCGCTCAGGTAGCGGGTTTCAGGCTAACAGCGGCGGTCGGACTGCGGGTAAAGGGCTGAAAGTCGCGGTCGGCCCGCGACTGTGGAAGGAAAAAACGCACTTCGCGGTGGCGGAAAGCGGCGGCCGAAAGGGAAAAACAGAAAATAAAATTGCTGAAAAATAAACCAGCCGAGTCGCCAAAACTGTTACTAGGGATTTCACCCTAGGTAGTGCGAATGAGCACCTACTAAGGACAATGGATTCCTTAGTAGCAGTTCAATGATATATGAATTAAATAATGTCAAACAGAAATAAATGCTAATCTAAACATTCATGAAGTAATACAGTAAAAAGTAAATAACATAAAGCAAAACACAATAAGAAATAAATAGTGATCTTTATTGATGTTACCTCCGGTGTGGAGGTTGATGAAGTCCGTTGCGCTGGTCCGATGTCGGTGGCTCCGAGCTTCAAGCTGCTTCTTCTCTTTCTCCGATGGTGGAAATGGGCCAAAAGGGGGCTCTCAATGGTGAAAGTAGCTCGGTGGTGAGCTAGAATTTCAAGAGCAATTTTGGCAGAGGCAGGATACTTGTGATTGTGCATATGGGATAAGGGGTCTCCATCACTTATTTATAATTGGAAACCATGCGGTTTTAGGGTTAGGGTTTTTTCCTTCATTTCCTCATTATTTTATATTTTTCTTCCTTTTTGGAGATTTTTGGATATTTTTAGAGGAAAAGAGGGTTTTATGGCCTTTTGGAGGCATTTTAAGCCTTTTGGAGGCTTTTTGCATGGTTTTATGGGTTTTTGATGGAGATATGGTGGGAAAATGGACAAATGAGCCATGTAATGGGGTAGATGAGGTAGTGAACCCTTTTTGGGTGTTAACATTGAGGAAGGAAGCTAAAATCAAGTGGACAGAGCAAGAAAGAAACTCTTTTGAAGCCATCAAGAAGGCTATCATGGAATCTCCCACTTTGATTAGTCCAGACTACACCAATGGTTTCTACATTTTCTCCTTTGCTTCCTATGGCACAGTGGTAGCAATTCTATTACAGAAAGATGAGGAAGGCCTTGATCACCCCATTGCTTTCTTCAGCAAGACATTGAGGGATGCTGAATTAAAATATGATGCTATTGATAAACAGTCCTATGCTCTTATTAAGTCACTGAAAGCCTTCAGGATTTAAATTCTACATGAAAAGGTCCTTTCCTATGTCCCTTCAACTACTGTGAAGGATGTCTCGACCCAGCTTGAAATTGATGGGAAGAGAGGCAAATGGATTACCAAGCTTGAGTTTGACATAGAAGTAAAACCCACCGTTGAGGCCTGGAAAATCACAGGTAACAACAGTTAGGGATTCTCCCCAATAAACATTCCCAACTAGCCCATTATTGTTTGGTGTGGGGAATCCGTCCGGTTTACGGTCTCGATACCGTAGGTCAAGTAACAAATTAAAGGTTTTACCGGTTATGGCCTGGTCAACCATGTATATTTTTATTTTTTTGTGTTTAAGTATGATGTGCAAGTGCCTATCTAAAAACGCAGATTGATAGAGATAACAAGGAGCGGTCACAATGTGATGCACAGATTCTTACCTCTCGTCTTAACTCTCTCGCATCTAAATCACACACATCAATAAAACTGAAACTAACTAACTAACCTATCCCTAGGGAGAAAAATTATCATTTATCAATTAGTAATGTATTTCTGCACATGCATTAAGAAAAAGCACAGATAGCTGTTACTTATTTCAGAACACATGAACATTAATAGATAAATGAACAACAATATAGCTTATTGTTTATGAAAATCCTTCATTAATCACAGTGGAAATTCCATAGAATAAACTAGAGTGCATTCATAACAAGAAAATAGGTTCAAAGAGTTAGAATGATCTCACAGTTAATGGACATAAGCTGAAAACAAAATAGTTCACATTCAATAGATCCATAGCACAACATTTGAAAATTTCCACCAAGATTTCTCCAACAGGAAATTTATAATTCTTTATTGCAAAAGGAAATAGTTCTTCTTACAAAATAGTCTCACAAATCTATCTAGGAAAAAGTCCTACTCTAGATCTAACTCTCTTATATTTATACAAAACAGCAAAACCTTTGGGTTGCCCCCCATTGACCTTTGGGCTCCCCCAACCGTTCAAACTCACAATTTTGTCTTTTAGTGAGTCCTGTACAATATGTTATATTAAATAAAAATTTAATAGCACTTTTATAAAGAGGGGTCAGTTTGGTCGCTGATGAACTTTTCCCAAGCCTTGGCCTCTGCTGCTATTGATCTATTGAGATATCATACCTTCACTTTCTTCTTTGCTTTCTTCATCTCTTCTTCTTCATTTTTTTGCTTTGTCTTCTAGACATATCTTCTCAGTAGCAGCAATCATCCTGTCATGAAAATAGCATATTTTTAGACCATTTAGTGTTTAACAAAGTAACACAAACTATATCAATACATGCATTATGTAAAATGAACTATAAACAATATTAATGCATGAAAAGATAAGGCAAAGAAAATCCTGCAAGCTGGCTTTGAAAATCCTCTAAGCCTGCTGTCCAACAAAAATCACAATCCCGATAGAACAGACTCTTTATCTCAATCCAGGACGCATTTGGACTAACTCGCAACCTTCCGATGAAAGCATGAACCAAAACTATGCTCTTCCTCTCAGAAAAAAACCCTGAATTGACCATCACCATGGGAAATCTCTGCCATTCCATAAAATAGAATAAAAGCACACCAAAATCGATGGGAAAATCCTACTGGTAGTCGGAAGCAAAAGACACTAAGCATTGGGTAGATAATCCACTAAACATCCATAATGACAGGTAGCATAAAGACTACGGGTTCCATGACAAAAATAGCGTTGGTGATCGAAGGCTTCGAGCATTATGCATCGGATGATTAGTCCTCAACCCTTCCACAGTGTCAGCACTCCCAAACACTAAAAAACCACCGATAGTTAAGCGTCAGAGATCGAAACCACTAATGCATCGGAAGGATAGTTCACCAAGGAGCCGCAATGGCGAAAGACATACAGACTACAGCTTCTGTGATCAAATGAAAACATTGGCGATTGAAGGCTCTAAGGACTATAGATCGTTGAGTTAATGCTTAATGCTGCCACCATGTCAGCAACATAAAGGACTAGCTCTCCGATCAAAGTCAAACATCGTTGCGATAGTGATAAATTCAGATAGGATTTAAACAATAAAAGCAAAAAGACCACGTAAAACACATCGCGAAAATAGGACTGTCCATCATTGGCATAGATAACTAATGCCCTGATTCATTGTTCAACTAAATTCTGACAGCAATCATCGAAAAAATAAAAAACATTAAGTACTCAAAAGACCTTCAACTAGGCAGCGATAAAATTAGTTCGTTTCACCTCCAAAACATTAATGACATAGAGAACTAAAGCTCTGACTCAAACTTCGACTCCCCTTCGATAGCGATAAAATCAAACCATTGAAAAATAAAAAAATGTTAAGTGTTCGAATAAAACTAAAGACGTTCGGCTGAGTGACGGTTATACTAGCTTGTTTGAACTCCAAAACAGTGGAAAGAAAATAGTTAACGATTTCATCCGACTTCCGACAATGGTAAACAATTGACCTCAATTCAAACTCAAGAAAATCCAAATTTGTAGCAGAGGAAAATAGATCTCAGGAAGCTAGACAATCCCAGGCCAAATAAAAAACCAAATAAAAAGGAGGGTCCAAAATTTTAAAATTTGGGAAAAAAGTTACAGCTGGAACAATTGGCGACTACCTGGTGACCACAAATCTCTGGACATTTTCTTCCTTAAGTAACAGATTGTTTGACACTAAAACCAACATGTCGAATTCTTCTAGATGTTTTGATTTCCCAAATGGAAAATGTATGTACTTTTAATCATTGATGATAGTCCAATTTAGGGATAACGGGAACCAAGATTTAAAAGTATAGATAACTCTTTTGAGGCCAGGAATATGAATTTCATTGTTTACCTCTATCTTCGGGTAGCTCCTAGCTTGGACACCACATGATTGTAACATATGGTAAACATAAATATTCATTTGTTCCTCATCCCCATGCCATTTTGCACTTTTGTGCTTTTGGACTTTTTTGTCCTTTTTGAGTCCTCCTGCATGCCTTCTTTCTGAATTTTTTTATTCAAACCCCTCTATCCATAGTGTGATTTTGTGTGAGAGATGTATTTAATTTTCAGCTCATGGTCAGAGAAGAACTTTGGCAATTTTGTACTCATATGGTTTAGTACCTTTTTTTTATACATATTACTTTCTTAGGAGATTTTGACTCTTATTTTCCTTTTGGCTTTCCATTCTTGGCATGGGATATTTTAAATATAATATACTATTTACCTTGCTTCCTTTCCATGAGTCTTTTGTTGTCACCCCATAAGACATTTTTAAATGTGAGATGGATGGAGCCTTCAAATAGTATTCCAGACCTTATGATCTTGAGTTATTTCACAAGGATTAAGTAGGACTTTAATGTGTTCATAGCCATTTAGGAAAACTGTGAAACTAGAAGAATTTCTTTCAAATAAATGAATAGTACACAGTCTTATAAACAAGAATTTTAGTTAATCCAGAATTCTGATGCTCTCCATGCAACCAAAAGTTTGCTTCTTTTATTGAAATCAATCAAAATATAACTAAAAACAAACAGAAATAAAATAAATCAAAATAAACAACCATGTCAATTTATTTATGTACAAAATAAATAAAAAATCAGGAAAAATAAGGTTTGAGAGCTAAACCATTAACTAGTAAGTTCTCTTCCCACCCTTGTAAATCTTGCAGCTTGTAGGTTGAGGGGCCAAGCTTTGCTGCAATCTAAAAAGGGCCTAGACATAACTGTTGAAACTTCGTTTGTTTCCCATTTTCATCATGTGGGTGATCCCACTTAAGAACCAGGTCTCCCACTTCAAATTCCTTTTTTCCAGCTTTATGCTTATCAAACCACCGTTTCACTACTTCCTGTTAATGCTTAAACAATTCTTTGGCTTTGGACCTAGACTCTTCTGCCTTCAAAAGATTATAGATTCTAATCTTTAGGATTTCGTTATCTGTACCTCTAGACTCTTGACATATTATGGAATATGGTATCATAATGTTGGGAGGAAGAATAACTTCTTTTCCATAAACAAGGGTATATAGTGACACACCTAAGGAATTATTGGGTGTGACCCTATCAGCCCAAAGAGCATTCGGTAATGCTAAATGCCAACTTCTCTAAGTTTCTATCATAGTCTTTTTTAAGATCCTAATCAGATTCTTGTTTGTAGATTTTTCCAAACCATTTCCTTTTGGGTAATAGTTTGCAGAATAATGCAACTTGATTCCTCTTTCATGAGAAAATACAGTTAATCTAATAGAAGAAAAATGAGTAGCACTATAAAAAACCAGGGAAATTGGAACCCCAAACCTGATCATAATATGATCTTGCAAGAAATCCATGACTGCATATTCATTCACTTTACGTAACGAAATGGCCTCGACCCATCTAGTGAAGTAGTCAGTTGCCATCAAAATGTATTTTTGCTACAAGGAAGAATTTGGTTTTATCTCTCCAATGATATCAATCCCCCATTGTTAGAATGGTTCTGTTATCATCACAGGCTTCAATGGTCCTGCTGCTTTGGCTTGTCTTCCCCCACACCTCTAACATATATCACACTTTTAGACACATGCATGTGCATCCTTAAACATTATGGGCCAATAGTATCTGGCTCTGAGAATATTTTGGGATGTCATATCTCCGTAAAAATGACCTCCAGCAGGCCCATCATGTAACTCTGTTATGACCTTCTTTGCATCTTCTTTCTTTAAGCATATAAGAAGGACTCCATCACAATTCTTTCTGAATAATATTCCATCAATGATCTGATATGAAGCTGATTTAAGGCGCAATGCTCTTCGTTGTTTGGAATTCCAATGTTTTGGCAACAATCCTTCCTTAAGGTAATGAACAAGGTCTCAGTACCAAGAATCTAGAGCTATGAAAAGAGGACATACATCTATCATGTGTAACTCAGCTTCATTGTCCCAATTGTTTTCTTCATTGTATTTACCTTCATCCATTAGTTTACGCAATCCCTACCCCTTTACTATAGATTCTGGTTTGAATTCAAGATCATATTCTTGTAAAGTTGTTACCCAGTTTCCTCTTCTTTCTCCTAATTCCTTTTATACAAAAAGAGACCTTACAATTGGGTGTGGAACTATTACCTTAGTCTGGTTCTTAAGTATGTATGGCATGAATTGTTTTACCACTTTGAAGAATGCATAAGCTTGTTTATCCATAGCTGGGTAATTCAATTCGGCTCCCTACAGACCACTGCTCATAAATGATATGGGGTACTCATCTCCCCCATCTTCCTTCTGTGTAAGCATCGCTGCCAATGAATCATCAGATGCGAAAGTGTACAAAATAAAATCTTCTTCAAAATTTGGAATTTTAAGAGATGGTGCATGTGTAATAGATGTCTTTATCTTACTGAATGCATTCTTCTCGACATTATTCCATTTGAATTGTACACTTTGTTTCACCATTTGCTGCAAAGGTTTGACAATTTGGGCAAAATCTGGTGCAAACCTTCACGAAAAATTAATTGTCCCCATGAATGATTGCATACCTTTTTTGTTATGGGGTAAAGGGATCTATTCAATAGCTTTAATCCTTTTTGGGTCTATGGAGATCCATTTTTTAGAAACAACGTGACCTAGTAGCTTTCCTTCTATAACTGCAAACACACATTTCCTAATATTCGGTGAGATTCCATATTTTTGACAACGCTTGAAATTTTTTTTTAGATGGAATGCGTGTTCTTCTCTCTTCTTTGAAAATATCATGACATCATCGAGATATACTACAACACTACAACCAATCATACCATCGAAATCTATATCCATGGCCCTCTGAAAAGTAGCTCCAGCATTGATGAGTCCAAAGGGAATTATTCTGTAAGCAAAAGTTCCCCACTTTGTTCTGAATGTAGTTTTAAGTTTGTCCACTTCATCTACTAATAATTGATTATAGCCAGAGAATCCATCTAATAATGAAAATAACTGAGAACCCGAAACCATCTGCAATATCTATTCCATGGGTGGGACTGTATAGTTATCTTTATGCAAAGCACAATTTAGGTTTCTCAAATCCACACATAGCTTGATCTCTCCGTATTTATTCCTTACTGGTACCAAATTCAAAACCCATTCCAAATGTCCGACTTTGAATATAATTTTAGCATCCAATAAATTTTTCACTTCACTCTGAGTCAAAGGTTCTAGTTTTGGATGCATCTTCCTCAAATGTTGTTGATAAGGCTTGAATCCAGCTCTAATAAGGATGACATGTTGTATAATATTTGTGTCATATGTTTAAAGCTCTTCATATGTCTGGGAAACAAATCTTTGTACTGTTTGAACAAACTAATGAACTTATTTCTTTCACCCAGAGAACAACACTTTCCCAAATTTACATATCTGGGTTCAATTTCAGTTCCCAAATTTATCAGCTCGAATTGTAAGGATGAGCTATGAGTCTTGACATTTGTTGGCCTTCTGAATTTGTCTTCTAGATCAAACATTTTCTCTAAAGTCCTGACTCCTTTAGGAATAGAGTTGTCAAATTTTAATTCAGCTTGGTGTTCTTCGTCATCGATTATTTCTCCATTCAATCTTTCATCAATCATCAAACATTCCAAGATTTGTTGATCATCATCAAATACTCGTAGATTAGTAATCATGTCTAGAACCGAAGTCCTGAAAAGTAATTCAATAGAACACCTATTATTTGAAGGTACAAGCCTTGCAGCTGAGGTAGCTAACAATTTAGATGCTGTATTCTTTAGTCTAGAAATGGATACAATATTAAATGCATAAAAATTTGTCAGCAAATCCCACACTTCATTCTGATAAGATTTTAAATGAGGTGAAATGCAATGTATCTGATTTCGAATTTGCTTTACAATGATTTCAGAATCCCCATACACTTTCATATTTTTTTACTTTTAATTCAATTGCTTTTCTTAGCCCCTGAACTAGCGCTTCATATTCAGATGTATTATTGGTACATTCAAACTCTAATCTACATGAAAGAAAATGTTTATTTCTTTTTTATCAATTTGGACAAATCCAGATCCTGATCCTTCCAATGTTTTAGATCCATCAAAAAGTGTCCAAAAACTATATACTTCTACTGTACTTGAATAAAAAACTACATCTGAAACTAAGTCTACTATTTTACAATCAATATCATCAGCCCATGAAAATCGAAGGAGATCGGGCTGGGTGTCTGGTATACCACTGGCTTCTTCCGCTTGGTAATTTCCAAGTTCTAGTTGAATGAAGTAATTTCCCAATACAGAATTCACTGGTTCATTCTTACCCTCCAACTGAGTAACATTGTGCTTCATGTGGGGCTCTCTTAAAACTTTTATTTGATTGGGACTTCCCTTATGAGGAAACCACATATGTGACCAATCTGATGCAAAATATCAATTTATATTTGTTGACCAATCCTGACTCAAAACAAGTCCATAAGCCTTAGGTATGTCTTCTACTACAATATCGATGAACTGACATATCTTTTGATTTGAAGATAAGCGAATTAGAACATCTTCCATTTCCCCAATTACCTTCACAGTTGTTCTATCTAATTGAATAACCTACTAGGTAGATGGTTTAGATTGTCTATTTATCTTCTTGCAGACTGAAAGTGGCATAACATTTACTGATGCCCCTGAGTCTACTAAACAATTGTGTACATTATGGTCGAAAATCTCAAAATTTAGGAGAAATGGTGGGAATTTTGTACTTAGACTTACCTCCCACACTTGCTTAGCCAATTTCTTCTTCTTCAGGTTGGTTGTTAATGGGAAGCTTTTCCTCTGGTGCTTCAAGTTCTTTTAAAAATTATTCTTTTTGCTGAGGCACATTACACATTTCAAACAGTGATATATTTTCCTTGGCTCTTTTAATATCTTCCACAATATCATACTCCATCTTATGTTCTTCGAGATTCTTTTTTACATTATCAATCTTCTCTTTAATAGGCTTAACATGCATGTTTATTTTCTTTGGATTTTTACTCGCAATTGTGAATTCAGGTATTTTATCAGTTGTGGTGCTCTTCTGTATTTTCTTTATATTCTCTTGAAGTCTCTTAATTTTCGGGAGTATTGACCTATCTTCTTTTATCAAACCTTGAATTCTTGTTGTCATGTTTGTTTCTGATATCTCCTGATGTTTTAGAGAACCTTCTTCTAATGTATCAAACATGGAGACACAATCCCATAAAACCAGAGCATCTTCTTCTTCTTTTTCTGTGGGTTGATTATTTTTTCCTTCTTCCTCATCAACTTCTATTAGGTTGGAGTCCAATAGCTGATTCATTACTAATGTCATCGAATTTATCCATTGGGGGCAATTTTTTTCAGAATGAGGCTATTGATGAAAGGTGCAAAAATTATCCATACCTACCTCAGTTAAATTCATTGATGCAGGACTGTGTGGAGGAGGTTTATATTGATTGTTGTCTTCTCTCCTTTTATAGTAAGGATTATATGCTTTTTGAGCCTCCTTTTCTTTTTCCAAATATATCACTCTGTTAGATAGCTTCTGCATCATTTTCAATATTCCTTTGAAGTCATGTGACTGCTCCTCCCGAGGCTTAGTCAATAATAAGGCTTTCTTACCAAAAAATTTTCCTCTCGACTATGCAGGATAATATTCTATGTTTTCCTTCTCAGCCTATACCCTCTCAACTTCTTCATAAGTTTTTGATAATGTTGATTTGATTGACATCTTGGAAAACATGGCCAATTCAAGCCCTAGAGCTGAAGTATAGTATTTAATTAGAACTTTATCGAATGGCTTATCAGCTGCAAATTTGTTTTAGATAAGCAGCAAACCTTTGAGTGAAACTATGCACTTTTTCTTTTCTTTCTTTCTTTAAAGTGCATAGCCCTTTCGTTAGAGCTACATGAGTTTTCTATACTACATATTTACTTCTAAATATTCTTTCAAATGCATCCCATTCTATGATTGAGTTTGCAGGTAGGGAAAAATACCATGAGGCTGATGCTCCTTTCAGGGTATGTGGAAACAATTTGCAAAATACATCTTCATGTTCTCCATCCCATAATCCTTCTATAACCAAGTAGAAACTTTGCAAACGACCGTTAACCAAAATTTTTTCACTTGGGTCAAACATAGGCAACATTTTCTCAAAATCTTGAGGCAAATCATGCAAAGCAGGAATCAGGTTTAATGGTGATCTAGAACTCCAAGCAGGTGGTGGATTTGGTGGGTTGGGTTTCTGATTTGCATTTACATTAGCCATGATTTTGAGTGGAGACTGAGGTGGTGAACGAATAGGCGTACCGACAGGTGAACAGTAAGGTGTATCTGGGTCTAATTGATTTAGAGGTTGGACAACTTTCTGTAAGGCTATTTCAACCAGCTCTTCAAAATATTCTACCAACACTGCGTCTTCCAATATAGGGTGGTCTTTCTTCTGATATTATCTTCTGGGTAAGGCAGGGATAATCAGTAATCCTCCAATATTCTTCGCATATGCCCTAGTAATTATTCTCAAATCATCGACTACTTCGTTATCGATAGAATACAAATTCCCTTTACCCTTCTCTTCAGGAAATGGATTGGGAAACAAACTGCTTTCAAAACTATCACTAGTGAAGTAATTTCAAGAAAATGGGTTTCCTTACCCAGCCATGCACTGGCTTCCCTCCTTCTAGTGCCAAAAATTGTTGAGGGCTGCAAAATCGCAGGTTACAATAGTTAGGGATTCTCCCCAATAAACTTTCCCAACTAGCCCATTATTGTTTTGTGTGGGGAATCAATCCGGTTTATGGTCCAGCTAACGTAGGTCAAGTAACAAGTTAAAGGTTTTACCGGTTACGGCCCAGTCCACCATGTATATTTTTAGTTTTTTATGTTTAAGTATGATGTGCAAGTGCCTATCTAAAAATGCATATTGATAGAGATAACAAGGAGCGGTCACAATGTGATGCGTAGGTTCTTACCTCTTGTCTTAACTCTCTCGCATCTAAATCACACACATCAATAAAACTAAAACTAACTAACTAACCTATCCCTAGGGAGAAAAATTATCATTTATCAATGAGTAATGTATTTATGCGCATGCATTAAGAAAAATCACAGCATGCATTAAGAAAAATCACAGATAGCTGTTACTTATTTTAGAACACATGAACATTAATAGATAAATGAAGAACAAGATAGCTTATTGTTTATGAAAAGCCTTAATTACTCACAGTGGAAATTTCATAAAATAAACTAGAATGCATTCATAACAAGAACATAGGTTCAAAGAGTTAGAACGATCTCACAGTTAATGGACACAAGCTGAAAACGAACTAGTTCACATTCAACAGATCCATAGCACATCATTTGAAAAGTTCCACCAAGCTTTCTCCAACAGGAAACTTGTAATTCTTTATTGAAAAAGGAAATAGTTCTTCTTACAACATACTCTCACAAATCTATCTGGGACAAAGTCCTACTCTACATCTAACTCTCTTATATTTATACAAAACAACAAAACCTTTGGGCTGCCCCCTAGTGACCTTTGGGCTCCCCCAACCATTCAAACTCACAATTTTGTCTTTTAGTGAGTGTTGTACAATACATTATATTAAATAAGAATTTAATAGCACTTTTATAAAGAGGGACCAGCTTGGTCACTGATGAACTTCTCCCAATCCCGGGCCTCTGCTGCTATCGATCTGTTGAGATCTCAGACCTTCACTTTCTTCTTTAGTTTCTTCATCTCTACCTCTTCATTTTTTTGCTTTGTTTTCTAGACATATCTTCTATGCAGCAACAATCACCTTGTCATGAAAATAGCATATTTTTAGACCATTCAGTGTTTAACAAAGTAACACAAACTGTATCAATACATGCAGTCTGTAAAATGAACTATAATCAATATTAATGCATGAAAAGATAAGGCAAAGAAAATCCTTCAAGCTGGGTCTGAAAATCCTCTAAGCTCGTTGTCCAACAAAAATCACAATCCCGATAGAATAGGCTCTTTATCTCAATTCAGGATGCATCTTGACTAACTCGCAACCTTTTGATGAAATCATGAACCAAAACTATTTAACCGCCACTCCTCAAAACACCAAACCCCAAACTGCGCTCTTCCTCTCAGAAAAAACCCTGACTTGACCATCACCCATGGGAAATCTCCACCATTCCATAAAATAGAATAAAAGCACACCAAAATTGGCGGGAAAACCCTACTGGCAGTCAGAAGGAAAAGACGCTAAGCATCGTGCAGATAATCCACTAAACAGTTGCAATGACAGGTAGCATAAAGACTACAGGTTCCGCGACAAAAATAACGTCGGTGATTGGAGGCTCCGAGAATTATGCATCGACTGATTAGTCCTCAACCCTTATGTAGTGTTGGCACTCTCAAACTCTAAAAAACCATCGATAGTTAAGCGTCGGATATTGGAACCACTAATGCATCGAAAGGATAGTTCACTAAGGAGCCACAATGGCAGAAGAAATACAAACTACGGCTTCCCCGATCAAAAGAAAAAATCGATGATCGGAGGTTCTAAGGACTATGAATCGGTTAGTCAATTCTCAACGCTATCGCCATGTCAGTAACACAAAGGAATAGCCCTCCGATCAAAGTCAAACATCGTTTCGACAATGATAAAGTCAGATAGGATTTAAACAATAAAACCAAAAAGACCACGTAAAACACATCGCGAAAACAGGACTGTCCATTGGTGGCATAGAGAACTAATGCCCTGATTCGTTGTTCAACTGACTTCCGACAGTGATCATTGAAAAAATAAAAGGCATTAAGTACTCAAAAGACCTTCGGTTAGGCAGCAATAAAATTAGTTCGTTTCACCTTCAAAATAACGATGGCATAGACAACTAAAGCTCCAACTCAAAATTTGACTGCCCTCCGATAGCAATAAAATCAAACCATTGAAAAAAAAAAAAATTTGAATAAAACTAAAGATGTCCACCTAGATGACGGTTATACTAGCTTGTTTGAACTCTGAAACAACGGAAAGAAAATAGTTAATGAATCATCTGACTTCTAACAGTGGTAAACAATTGACTTCAATTCAAACTAAAGAAAATCCAAATTTGTAGCAGAGGAAAATAGAGTTGAGGAAGCCAGACAATCCCAGACCAAATAAAAAACCAAAAAAAAGGAGGGTCCAAAATTTTAAAATTTGGGAAAAAAGTTGCAGCTGCAACAATTGGCGACTATATGGTGACCACAAATCTCTAGACAATTTCTTCCTTAAGTAACATACTGTTTGACACTAAAACCAACGTGTCGAATTCTTCTAGATGTCTATATTTCCAAAATGGCAAATGTATGTACTTTTAATCATTGATGATAGTCCAATTTAGGGATAATGGGAACCAAGATTTAAAAGTCTAGATAACTCTTTTGAGGCCAGGAATATGAATTTAATTTTTTACCTCTGTCTTCGGGTGGCTCCCAGCCTGAACACCACAGGATTGTAACATATGGTAAATAGAAATATTCGTTTGTTCCTCATTCCAATTCCATTTTTCACTTTTGTGATTTTGGAATTTTTCCCAGATAGATTTGTGAGAGTATGTTGTAAGAAGAACTATTTATTTTTGCAATAAAGAATTACAAGTTTCCTGCTGGAGAAAGCTTGGTGGAATTTTTCAAATGATGTGCTATGGATTTGTTGAATGTGAACTATTTTGTTTTCAGCTTATGTCCATTAACTGTGAGATCATTCTAACTGTTTGAACCTATGTTCTTGTTATGAATGCACTCTAGTTTATTCTATGAAATTTCCACTGTGAGTAATGAAGGCTTTTCATAAACAATAAGCTATCTTGTTGTTCATTTATTTATTAATGTTCATGTGTTCTGAAATAATTAACATCTATCTATGATTTTTCTTAATGCATGCGCAGAAATACATTACTCTTTGATAAATGATAATTTTTATCCCTAGGGATAGGTTAGTTAGTTATTTTTATTTTTATTGCTCTGAGTGATTTAGATGCGAGAGAGTTAAGACGAGAGGTAAGAACCTACGCATCACATTGTGATCGCTCCTCGTTATCTCTATAAATCTGCATTTTCGGATAGGCACTTGCAAATCATACTTAAACACAAAAACTAAAAATATACATGGTGGACCAGGCCATAACCAGTAAAACCTTTAATTTGTTACTTTACCTACGGTAGTTGGACCATAAACCAGACGAATTCCCCACACCAAACAATAACGGGTTAGTTGGGAACGTTTACTGGGGAGAATCCCTAACTATTGTTACCTGCGATTTTCTGGGCCTCAACACCCACCAAGCTAGTGAATGGACAAGGTCTAGATAAGCTCATGGCTAAAGAAAACTGTGATCTATTGAGAATGAATTTCATTGGTATAAGTTCAACAAACCTCCAGAAAGAGGTAGCAACATAAGTGGAATCAGAGGCAGTACAAGAGCAGCATGACAACCAACAGGTGACTGAGAACTTGTCTTCATGCTAGTGGTACTTAGGTATTATTCATTTCTTGCAAAGTTTATAAGTTCCCCATCGGCTGATCCTGACTCAAGCATGGGCTCTTAAGCTTAAGTCTGTTAAATTTTATATAATTGATAAACTGTTGTATTGGAAAGATCCTCAGTGGTGTTTTGCTGAGATGCTTAGATAAAGAAGAATCAGTTCTGGGCATACATCAGTTTCATTAAAGCACATGTGGGGGCCATCATTACTGGAATACCACATCCCACAAGATCCTAAGGGCTGGGTACTATTGGCCTTTTCTTTTCTCTGATTTGTGTACCTTTGTAAGAGGCTGTGACAAGTGGCAAGGATTCATAGGAAAACAACAGCTTATATTTTTGCACCTTAGACCTATTGTAGTGAATGGTCCTTTCCAACAGTGGGGTCTTGATTTCATAGGTGAGATTAATCCTTCATCAAGTGGTCAGCACAAGTGGATCCTAGTAGCCACATATTATTTCACCAAATGGATAGAGGCAGTCCCCACAAGGAATGCCACTCACCAAGTCATTATGAAGTTTTTATATGAGAACATCTTTATTAGACTTGGTTTCATAGTAAGGCTAGTGACTGATAATGCACCAGATTTTAAATCCGGGGCATTGGTTAATGTGTGTGATTAAATGGGCATTCAATTGGTGCATTCCACTTCCTATTACCCTCAAGGCAATGGCCTTGCTGAGTCATCCAATAAAATTCTAGTTAGAATAATCAAAAAACTATTGGAGAATAATCAGAAGAGCTGGGATTCTAAGATAAATTTTTCTCTATGGGCTGACAGAGTGACTGAAAAAAAAAAACATAGGGACTTCTCCTTTCAAGTTGGTTTACGGTACCGAGGCCATTTTTCCCATTCAGTTGATTCTACTAGTTGCAAAATTCTTCCAGGAGGAATAGGATGAACCAAATGACATGGTAAGGAGGATGCTTGATTTGGTTGAGTTGTAGCAAGTTAGGGAATATGTGGTGGAGAATTCAGAAGCTCATCAAAAGAAGATTAAAAATATTTTTGACAAGAAGGAAAAGGTGGGCAATTTTCAGGTTGGAGATTGGGTTCTAAAATGGGATGATGTTAGGCAGGACAAGGGAAAGCATGGTAAATTTGACTCTCTATGGATAGGCCCTTTTGTGATAGCTCAGGTGCAACAGAACAACACTTTCAAACTGCAAAATATGGAAGGTGAGGAGGTGTTTGATGGCCCAGTCAATGGGCAATTTTTGATACTCTATTTGATCTAAGGCTTTAAAGCCTTATTATTGTAAAATATTATTATTTTGTTGTTTTTGTTTTTTTGCAAAATAAAATTCATGCCAAATGGAACAGTAGAAGATAGGTTTAATTCTTACTTTTCAGGAAAGGCATTTGGTCTGGGGTTCTTGGGACCTCATAAGAAGGTTCCCATCCCTGAGTAGGAGCCAGATGTTATCTTTTAAATAAAGTAGTCATCATTAGGTCAAACTCAGAAAAATTATTTTTTGCATAGTGATCAATATTTCAGTGCTCATTACGAAATATTTGTGTGTATCTAATAAATTTGGAATGCCTTGTGCTCTATTTTTTCATAAAAATCAATGTTTAGCTTCCAGTGGCATAGGAAAATGTCTCAATGGTTCATTAGCCACCAAAAATCCCAGCTTTCAGCAGCTTAAAAGTTTGATCCAGAAATACATTAATGACCGAAAAGACCAGCTTTCGTCAGCTAAAAACTGGATCCAAGATTACATTAACAACCAAAATCTCCCAAATAAGAAAACAGTTACTGCATCCATCAAAATCAACCACCATCAGCATGAGGAGCACCACTATCAAGCACATAACCGCCGAAAAGACTGGGACTACAAAAAATCATGAGATGGTAAAGAAGAGGTCATTATGAAACTAAAGTGAATGATAAAAGTCCCAAACCCTAGCTGCCCTCCACCTATCCCATGACTGCATCCAAACCACCACAAAGTATTAAGTCCTAGTTAAAATGATCACTACACTGGTCATCTCACGGTTCCCATTAGAACTTACTGTCCCCTTGCTCAATTACCAATCACTGATCAACCCCTCAAAATCAAGACCCTTTCCTTAGTCCACTCCACATTTTCATGAATACATCCTTACTGATCCAAGCCCTCCCTGAAACCAGCACGGTAATCTCCTTCCCAGAGTTCAAATTTTTATTTTTGCAGGAACAAGAAGAGCAATCTAGACATGAAGAAAGGAGGAGGACCTTCCCTCAGACAGGAATTTGGGGACATTGTGTATCTCAATTCACAGCCAGAGGTATGCCAATTCTTCAAAGATGCGGGATGTTACAGGTTCTTTGAGAAAATTTTGGGATCCCACCAACAAGTGGTAGAATCCTTTGCTCTCTCTTTTGATGGCTCGAAGGCATTGATAGGAAGAGAAGAGTTCCAGGTTGATGAGGCCCTAATAGCAGAAGTAGCAGAAATCCTAAGGACTAGGGAGAAATTTTTTAAAACCACCATCATGAATGATGTGGAATTCAGGTGGAAGCCTAGACGCAAGAATGTGGTATGGAAGAAAATCATCCCTTCAACCTAGCTAGAGGAGAAGTGGCAACAGTTGTTGAAAGCAATCCTAGTTTATATAACTTATCAAGGTAGGTATAACATGGTGATGATATACCACTTTAAATTGATTAACCATTTCACTAGTAGGAGCCCACTGAACCTTCCTTTCTAACTACACAAGATCCTGAACAAGATGGCCTATTAGGTCAAATCCCGACCCACTAAAATTGCATGCAGGATATCCCATCATGGCCCGATCAAGCTCATTGTCCAAGAAATGTTGCAAAGAAGAAACATAGCATGGGAATACTTCTTATTTGGAATGAATTTGAAATAGGCTTGCATCCAGAAGACAAATGTAATTCTCCTTCAAAGAAGTCCACCACTCCTAGGAGTGGTAACAGCAAGAGGAGGGATATCTCTCCAATGGCAGTGGATTAGGCCTCTCCAACTTCTAAGACCAACTTCTAAGACCAACAAAGCCAAGTGAAATATGGATTTCAATGGAAAGGAGGAGGAGGATCCAGCACAAGGTAAAAATATACTAAACCTACCTTACTCAGACTCTGAAGAAGAAGAGGAGCAGGACGTTGACTTAACAAAGCAGGTTGCAGTAGAACATGAGGAGTTTCCCTCACCTACACCAAGGGTGGGTCAAGAGGAACCAATGGCAGAATCTTCCTCTAGCAAACCTAGGTCCCAGAGAATCAACCGGCTATTAGGGAAAGTATATGAACTAGAGGTCTTAGAGAGAGAAATCAAAAGAACTAATGCAAAATTAACTAAGAAAAACAGTGAATTACATAATTCTCTTCTAGAAATGAGAGGGATGTATATCCTGCTACAAAAAAAGAAATCTAAGATTAATGAAGGACAAATCCAGGATCTACAAGATTATTAGACTGTTGAGTTTCCAGGAGAAGGATTCAAAACCTAAAACACACCTTGCATTGGAAACCCTAGTAGAGGTAGCAATAAGCCTTCAGAATCTGGAGGTAACCCATGTTGCTACTGCTATTCCAAACCCAATGCCAGTTGAAGAAGTACCAGAAGGATAGAAGTGAAACTATAAAAGTTTGATTAAAGGACTAATTAAATTTTGCAGAAATAGAGCTTTTGATGGCTTAGGCGAACGCAATAGCTGTTCATTAGCCACCAAAAGCACAGAACAATGCAGAAAGACATGCTTCGACAAAGAACCGATTTTGTTTAATCCAAACACCTCAGGGATGAGTTATGAAGTTTAATATTAATAAAAGGCACCATAAGATTGGGTTTTTTCCAGTTTTGAAGGTGTCAGCGAGGTGAAATGGGTCACAAACCCTACCTTTTTTTGACAAACTGTGACTTATCTGTCAAACAACATAACCTAGTTTTACTTTAGTGATCACTGTAGTTATTAAAAATTTCAAGGAGTGAACAATTATTAGAGTTAGTTATATTAGCTTTTAAGTTAGGGTCTTTGACCTAATTTTTGCAAAAACAGTTATGTTATCGATTTTTAGTAAATTCGATACAACTTTTTAGGATCTAAAATAAATTTTGTAAAGGCTATAAAGCCTATGACTAATGTTGAAGCAAAAGTTCAACTTCAGAGACTTTTAGACCCTTATTGTTATCAAGCTTCTCATGTTATTCATCATTTAATATAAGCTCTTTTGCTATTATATTTTTAGGTTCCATCTCTTTTCTGTTCTGTACTTGTGCTTGGATGTCTGATTCCAGTTTATTATTTTTGTCTATCACTAGATAGATTTCATTCTATCTATGTGTTGATGAGTTGAATTGGAAGTATTTTTCCTTGTTATTATTAGCCATTCATATGTGATTACTTTATATATGAATCTACCAGCATAGTGAGTTCTCCATTTATTCACCTTATTATCAACCCTCTGAACATTGATAGTTAGAAGCCTTCTCTTTTTGATTAAGTTTTATGCATGTATTGAGTGAGTGAGGTCTTATAGGTCATCTGAATTGATCCATTTATTAAACCATTGAAGTTACCGGGCATCCTCGAGCTGCAACCTAGAGGAGTTTCCTGGAGAGCTAACAGAACCTTTGGCGCAAATATGTTCTTAAAAATGAGATTAGTTCTCTCGATTCATTTTCTAAACTATGAAAAGATTAGGTGGGAATGCAAGTTTTAGCTAAAGGTTCTATGATAGTCAAAGAGGGTAAGGAATTAAAGCCACTTGCAATTTTATTGTTGTTAAATAATCTCTTGAGAAAGAGGATGCAAATATATTTGTAGAATTTTTGTTTCTTTTGGGATTAGGATGTGGTTTTTTATGTGCATACCCTCCTATTGTATTATATTTTTTCCTTAGTATTTATATTTAATTCAAATATAAGTATTTTTCAAAAAATTATTATATTCAAATTTATATTAAATGTGATGGTGTGTCGAATATGGCATATCTATTTATTAATAAATATCATTTAAAATATTAATAGTGAATACAGTTATAAAGAATAAATTTCCAATACATAAGAGGCTTTATTCTTATGTAGCTATTTTCATTCACATAATAATTATGATATATTGAATTTTATAAACTACTATGTGACCTTGTTTTGAAATAATGTAGGATAGTAATTTTCAGTATAGAGAAGTATTTATGTAGAGTGTGATTTAAACCTGATATGACTTCGTCATTTGTTTTAATGTTGAAAATAACAAGAATTGGAATGAGCATTTTTTGTTTAAAATATAGCAATAATATTTTTGATCTTATAGAATTACATATATCATATGTTAACATTGCAAATCATAGTTGTAGTAGGGATATTGAAGAATCTTCAATTCAATTTTCTATTAAAAAGAATAATGTCATCACTCCAAAATTGCAAATTTGAAAAAGAAAGTTTCATTGAATTTAAAGTATTTTTCTCATGTCTCCACCTAAAGTTTCAACTTACCCTTCTAAGGAAAGGGTCATTGCACCTCAATGCATAATTGTATCAATTTTTTTGTGCAGTTCTCAACAACAAAAAGAACACGAGAATTTGTTGAACAACTCATTCATTTCTTCTCAATGCGGGTTGAGACTATGGTCAACTATTGATGTGTAGCCTTTCCACCATGTGTATTTTCTATTTTTCTACCTAGAAGGATATGAGGCCATAATTCTTCAGCAAGAAGCCAACACATGGACATGCTCAAAACATTGCGTATAGTGAAATGATATATTTTCATTAATTGATTGTTTGTTCCCAAACCTTGTTTTCAAACCAATTTAGTCAAAAATACATTTACTTAAATCAACATAAATATGCATCCATGTATATGTGTTTGAAACCAAGTTGTTATTGTATCGAAAACTTTACCCAAAGTGTTGATGATGACCTAAAGAGAAGTGATCTCCCAATTTTCTAAAGGAATGCCACAAATTCTTACACATATCAAGAGTTTTATCAAGTACTTCATGTAAATATTAAACTCTATATGTCATGGTTCCATATATTCTATCACAAAGATTCTAAAACAATTCCACTAACTTGGCATTAGTTTCATACTTATCTCTTCATATATGAAAGTGCACAACAACCTTTTCATTCAATGAAACATGAAAATGAAGATGGCAAAACACCTTTCACCTAATATCCCTCATAGCATATGGAGGTCTATCTTCATATGGTTGCTTAAAAAATCAACCCAAAAACAAATTTCATCATCTTCATCTAATTGAACCATAAATATTTTATGCGTATACAATATCTTCACCAAGAACACGCTCATTGACATTAAATGCTTGTAACATTTACCTTGTTTTATTATTAAAAAAGGGTCAAATTTCCAAATACATATTAGCATTCAAATGCAGCTGTTTAGATTCAACAGATGAATAATTACATATATGATCCAATGCAGCCGTCATTCTGGATACCCCAATACAACTGCCATTCTGGATAATAATCGTAGTAAATATGATCATAAGCTGTTGTACATGGTGCCAAAAAAACTGGATAATAAGCTGCATAAAGATGATCATCAATAGTTGTACATGGTGCCAAAAAAGTTTAAAAATAGATTACATGTAGATATTAAACATAAACAAAAGCTAAACCTACACTAAACCCAAAATTCGACAAACCTAAACTATTGCAACGATTGAAAGGAATAAAAGCAACTTCAAAAGAGAAAACAAATAGAAAGAAAACAAAAAAAAGTTCAGTTTGGTCATCTCAATCACTGGTTTTTTTTCTGAAATAATCAACAATCAGCAACAAATCAGAAATACAAAAAGCACACATGCAAAATATCAAAGAGAAAAGGATCCAACAAGAATCAAGATGGGAAACATGACCTGAGCACAAAAGACAAAGGTGTAAATGATCAGAGTTCAAGATGGAATCTTTTCCAGAAGTGTTTACTGAGAGATAATGATTCATCTAAAAATAAATCCATGATTGACAACAATGATTTTGTGCATGCAGTAGCAGAGGATGATAGTTAGCTCTGGAAGCTTATCTTTGTGGGTATGAATGTAAGACTATGGTTTCGAAAAAGGGGGGAGATGGCCAAACAAAGAATATGAGGCCATAGGAGAAGTTAGTCAATGTTTTTTTGTTGTATTTACGGTTTTATTATTGGTTGAGAAAGGGAATATTCATCAAGTACTATGTGATTTTCCGTGTGTAATGTATTTGAATGTTTTGATGAATGTTAGATAATGAATAAGAGCTTTTAGTGTGCATAACCCTAGCAAGAGACAGCTCTGATTTAGTGGTTTTGTGGAAAATTTCGAGGGCTGTAACAATAATAGTTTATTAGGAGTGAAGTTTACTTGTGACTGCTTTGAAACAAAAGAGAAGTGTTCTCCTTTACTAATATTTTATTTCATCTTGACAGTCCCTTGATGGTGACCAGTAGTGTTCAACCGAAGTCATGGATGTTCTAAGTTTGGAGCAGTAGCCGAGATAAGTTTATGTGGACAAGAAGAACCAAAAAAATTCTTGAATTCAAGTGGTGTGAATAGATTCTCAAATTTTTGTATATGAGCAATCAATAGTGCATTGACATAAGCAAAACCTTGATGAAAAAATAGACCTATGATGAATTGGTTTGATGATTGTATTGACAAGCGATATGACCTTGATGACAACGACTTTCTTAACATCAACAGTATTGAAGTGATTTTTATGCACAGTGAAGAAGTGATCTCGGTCCTAGTCCAAAATCCTTAAACTAGGGGTTAATTTTGACAGGAACCTATGCCCATCAAAGATTTTTTTTACGGTTTTGTTTTAAATATGGCCTGCATATAACTTTTAATAAAAAAATTTACCCTTCTCATCTTTACTACTATGAGGGTTTTGTTTTCAAAACTAACCTGCATATAACTTTTAATAACTCTTTTACCTTTCTCATCCTTAGTGTTTTGAGTTTATTGTTAAATATCCATTTACAAGCAACCTTTGTGAAAGGTTGAAGAAATTTATGGAGCAGCATGGAGAAATTTATTGACCTCTTTCCTAATATTTTAATTGATATGTAACGAATAAAAGGACAGTTAGGAGAAATGAAAATAGAACTAAATCTAGATTCCAATCCTATTAATGGAAGACCCTACATATTGAATCCTAGAATCAAAGAGAGGGTAAAAGAAGAAATAGATTAATATTGGTTATTAGTCTCATCTTCCTACTAAAAGAATCATATTTAAATAGTCTAATTATGATTCAAGACAAGAATACATGATCACTAGAAATTCCAGTATCTGTTGATTTGTAGACCTCAACCCCAATTATGACCACGATTAATTCCCACCGGGGGTTGATTTTGATGGGCACCTGTGTGCATCAAAGTTTTTTTTTATAGTTTTGTTTTAAAACTGGTCTTCATACAACTTTTAATAATTTTTTTTACTCTTCTCATCTTTACTGTTGTGAGGGTTTTGTTTTCAAACCTAACCTGCATATAACTTTTAAGAACTTTTTTTACCTTTCTCACACTTAGTTTTTTGAGTTTGTTGTTAAATATCCATTTACAAGCAACCTTTGTGAAAGGTTGAAGAAATTTTTGGAGCAGCGTGGAAGAAATTTATGGAGTAGCTCCAGTACTATGTAGATAAATATTTTTTATTTTAGCAACTGGACTTGGACAAACTATAGTGGGGATTACAAGTCTGCTTGGGGACACACGTCTTAGAATCAACCTTGGGATTTTTTCATGGGAAGACCTTTGAAAATGGTAAACCCTCCAAGTTAACATTGTTCTCAGCTACCTATGCATTTACACTCTTTTTTTTTTCTTTCTAGATCATCGAACATAACTTTTGGCTTTCATCAAAAGGGAAAAGGGAAAAAGGAACTAGAATGATCTACGGAATTGTTCTATACAGTTGGGTCTCATTTTCAATTTTATTTTCATCATAACAACCAAACAAACAAACTCATTGCAATCCAATAGTTGGTACTTTAGATCATTAGGCTTTAAATTAATCACTTTCAAAAGCACTACCACTACTGACTAGTATTATTTCCTTATTTTATTGGAGAGCATACTTGGGATACATTGTTTTCTCTCTCTATTAGCGATGGAAAATAAATGATGTATGAAATCAAAAGAAGAAAAATGAAGTTTGAAACTTACCAAGAAATTCTCCTCATAATATGATGTAAGCATAATCCTTTTTCCTGCTGGATCTCTCAGCAAAACTGAGGAAATGAATTGTTTATATGAAAACCCAAACACTTTAAACCCTAAAACATTTGAGGATTGTTTTGTAATGTTTAGGGTATATGGATTGGCATCGTGGGTTTGGGACTCCACATTAGTAATGTTTCATTCACTCCTTAACTCAAAATGGTATATTGTAGCCTTACCAATCCAAATCGATCAATTTTTTTATATCAATATTTCCATTTGATTTTCCATGCACCCAAAAAATGATTGGAAAAATCCCATCCTCCATTTATCTGTCAAAAATTCATTTTTCAATGTAAAGAAAGACAAGCAAATTCAAAATTACAGTTCAGAGAAAATTCCATTTGAAATGGTTAATTCCAATGGCATGGTTTCAAAGTCAACTACAAATGACTTGGATAATTTTAATTCAAAGAAAAAAAAGTCACTTGTTGCAAAGAAGATTTCTTTACCTGTCTATGAAAAATATTCCTGTGTGTTTTTTTTTATTTTTCCACTGTGGTAGAGATCATTCAAATCATCATTAATTGCAAAGGTCTAAGAGAATTTTCCATCCAGTCCCATGACCAAAACATCAAGAAAACAAGAAAACACAATAAAAATTGGTGTTATCCATAATTTCAAGCAAACTTCCAAGAATGCACCAGATAAAACTTGAATCAATGCCCTTTTAGGTTTTAGGGATTGGACAAAATAGACAATAAAGAAATGAGGATTGAAGTCTCAACATTGTAAAATGTTGTAACATAACCATGACATTAAAACCAATGGTTCAAGGTTTTAATATGGATTATACTTTACATGAGCAATAACACACGAATAAACCAAAGACTTGATAAAAAATCTCTATGCTCAAATAAAACAATTTTGAAAAGAATAAATGCCTTTAACAAAAATAGCAAATATATGAAAACAAATATAGAATCTGTAGCTCAAAATTTATGTTTTCCTCCAATTTTAAAACAAGTTACACTACATGAAATTATAGATAGAACTCTTACCACACAAATTTTGCAATTGTCTATTAAAAATATATCAACAATATATATTTACTATGGCTTTGGACAATTCAAGTCCTGGATTATCAGTGATTAGTTAACCAACCAAAATAATAATTTCCAATTTTCATATAGAAAACAATAAAAGATCCAATTTTGAAATTTAAGGGTTAGTGATGTTTTAATACAACTAATAAACATAAGCGCATGAACATATAAAATTCAGATTCAGAATAGTGCTTCTAATAAAACTGTAAACTGTAATAAAGCAAGCACATAATTATCATCTCTTTCAACTTAACGCTCTGCTGGTCACTACGTTAATTTTAATGCTCTTATGGTCATTGCGTTAATTTTAACGCTCTACTGGTTACTGTGTTAAGGTTTGTCATTTAGATTTCATACCATATTTCATGTACAATAATGAATAAATAAAGTGCAGGATATACTTGAAATTAAAGAATCACAACCATTATTTGAATCCGCCTTATACTCAGATAATTCTCAGTTTGATCTTGTCACTGAAGGGACAAGTCAAAATGGGTAAACCATATACATATCTTGAGAGAGGTTTAAAGCAGACGAAAATTGACCTTAGACTCTTAGTCAACAGAAAGATAGGTTTCAATCAAAAGGACACGCTTGAGTAATTCAGTCATGTCCAAAATAGTCATGCTAAGGACACAGTCACTTAGCACAAGAGAAACTCAGTCATACTAATACCCTCTGACAGTCATGTTGAGTAACTCACATTCCACACTTGAAGCATAACCTCACAGTCACTCATGGGATAGAATCCAGCACACAGGAAAAACCCATAACAACTAATGCTGAGAAACCCGTGAGGTAAGCGACTGAGAAAAACACAGAGACTCAAGTTGAGAAAAAAAATGAGGTAAGTAGGTGAGAAAGATGCAAAGACTCACTTTACAAGATGAGACGTAAATAAAGAAAATGTAGATATCAATCTCAGTCTATGAAGAAAGAATAAATCACAGAGGTAAAACTCAAAGCATGAATGAACAAATCACAAATCGTGAATGAACAAATCATAGAGGTAGCCTGTGAAATGAACAAGAGGAAGAGGTAAAATCATGGAGTGAAATCACACAGGAAAACATGAGAGACAAACCCGCAGGAAAGAGGAGAAAACCAGATCACATAGGAGATAACCCGTGTTGGAGAAACCAACGATAGCAGAGATCTCGGTGAGATAAAAGGCTGAGAACATAGTGAGATAACCTGAGTACCAAGTAAGAATAGGACCATGAGTCAAGAACCACAAGATAAAAGTGAACCGTAAAGGTGGACAAACATTTAATTAGGACCAACAAGACCAAAGACTTTCCTCTCTCTCAAGGTACTTAGTTTAATATATACTTTTGTCATCGATGTATAAGGGGAACATCCAACCAAATTTTACAAGATAGATCATCCATACATGTCTAAGGAGGAAACATAAAGATCCCAGTTTAGTATATCCAAGGAAGTGCTCAGGGAAGTGTATTAATATCAATACCCTTAGAGGAGAAATAGTGTCATACTCAAGACATCCAATATGATGCTAAAATACTCAATCATCCATACTAAAAAATAAAGTAACCAAAAGGTTGAAGAGTAGGAGGTACAAGCTCTTCTCTTGAAGAGTTGTAGCTTATCTTCCCCAATAGCTATTTCCTCATAATATTCAGTGAAGGAAAGTAGGCCCTTGGGAATGGGGAGAAATTCCTTGGATAAACTATCTTCCCTCTTATTATGTTCTCTAAACACATGATGAAAGTATAAAGTGTGAAATAAGGCCTTCAAATCCATAATGCTGTCACACCAACCATCCAGATTAAGGGCAAAGAGAGGTGCCTTATCATATAATCCCAATTAATGATTAAATAAGAGTCCCCATATACATGGAGAGAAGGAATTCCAATCTCTTTTGCAAAAAACAATAGATCCCAAAGAGCCAATAATTCTGCTCTGGTGTTGCTACTGTGCTCACATCCCATCTTGGTGCTCTAGTGTAGGTGCTCTTATATAGTATGTGAAGGTATTTGAGCTTTGATGAATGTTAGTTTTTGTAGAATAATTTAGTTGTGCATAAACCAAATAAAACCACGCCAATACTAGGGTTTTACCTCTATGAAAACTCCAAAAACTATACTAACATCCAACAGTCATAAAATAGTGCATACCAACTCAAAGTGTCCACGTGTGTGGGCTCAAAACATTATCCAGTGTTAGCGCATGAGTGAAAAAAACTACTAGTTAAACCCCCATAAGCAAGCAACATTGGGAATATGTCAAATCACCAACTAAATACATGAATATGTGTTCCCAAGCTTCTAAGTGTGAAGGACAGGAAAACAATGAACTGCTAACTACTCAATACAATGAAAACTACATACAATGAATGTGGAGCACTATTGATTTGCAGCTAGAGCAGACCAATTTAAAACTTCAGACCATAACACCAATGGCTCCTCATTTTGTGTGGGATGAAAAGTCAAAATGAAAGTCTCTCTCTCTCTCTCTCTCTCTCTCTCTATATATATATATATACAAGTTTGGGGACAAAATATACCAAAATTAATTAAATATTAACAAAAATAAATATCCATACTTGCATCCCTGGTGGAAATTGTAAAACTAGAATTTCCTCAACATCTATCTTTATGCCACTAGGCTCAGTTTCTTTCAGGTCAAACAAATTTGTATCATCAACATCGTCATCATTCATGAATTTGGTATACTGTATAGATTTCATATAATTTATGGACATTAGATTTGGAGAATAAAAACATTAGATTTCATATAATAAATTTCATATATTATAGCATACTTATGTACCATGCCTCTGTTTTGATTTTGTCGAGCGACAAATCGCTTATAATTGTCTCTACAGTATGCTGCCTACTGCTCAAGCTCTAATCGACTCATACTTTTCAACCAATCATGAGAATAATCATCAAATGGGCCTTCATCTATACTAGATGGAGATGAAATAGTATGTAGGTCGATTTCCACCTCTTCCAATGTAGCCCCAACATGGTCTCTTATCTCTTCCCTTACCCCTCTTGCTATTTGGGATGTCGCTTCCAAATCCTTTAGTAAAGCTACGAATCTAGAATGTGGTTGTACTAACCAAGGCATCATACGCCTATAATTAGCATCTTTTCGTGCATCAGGTCATTCATAGGTACGACATTTTCCAGCACCATAGAAGTTGGATCCCATATCCGTATATTCGGGGTCCATGTTAAACTGGAACTCTGCAATCAACATCTTAACAAAATACTGAGGAACCTTGTCATTATTTGGGAACTTCCCATATGCACATAGGAACCTTGAATAAATATGTGGTGTAATCAGTGGACCATTTAATTTTGCAATCTTTAGACATTTTTTGTCTTCAGTGCGCAAGTCAAAACATGAAAAGACCATTTCTTTTGTGACAACTTTATTTACTTCTTCAAACTTGTGGTGACCCATCACTGAAAATTGCCTCCTACGCATCATATCATGAAAAATATGGGTTGATGGTCCAACCCCAAGATATGTCTCAATCAAACTATTCAGATTGTGCAAAACAATCTGGAGACAATGTTGAGTACCAAAAGAAAGATTTGAAGAATCAAGCTCTGCTTGCAATCTCGAGGAATGATCCTTCATCTCTTCCATAGTCATCATAGCGATGTTGTCTTCCAAAGGATTCTCCTAAAGAACATCTCTAGGATTACTATAAAGAGGGTCATATATTTCATTGTGAGTATATCGATGCACCTGACAATGTCTCCTTCTCTTGAGAGGTGGATTTGGATCAAGAGCAAAAAACCCTATAAGAAGTAAAATGCACGTGAAAGTATTAATATATATATATATATATATATAATTTATGAAGCAAATTATACACATTTAAATAAAATGTGTTCATTACAAATACCTGGTTCATCCTCTTTTGCCCCATCATTATTGTTAGAATGTCTAGGAGCCCCTGTACAAAACCAAAAATTTGCAATCGCATGTAAGTTAACAAGAATAATCATCTAATTTTTCCCAAATAACACAATCATGTCAAACAAGAATTCTAGTCAAAATGTACATGTAAACAACATCTACCCGTCAATGGCGTATATGAGGAATAAGACACTAAGTGTGTCCTATGTGTTTGTCCATCGGCCCCTGTAGACCCCACATACATAAGTTTGTCATGCTTAGAGCCACCACCTATGCATGTGACAAGATCTCAGAAAGATGTGTAAAATAAAATTTATGTTTTTATATACTTCAGCATGAAATGAATAACGATTTAATTTACCTGATGATGACCTCAGGGACTGTGGCTGCATAGTAGCCAAAATTGCTTTAGCCCAAAGCTGTAATGTTGTGCATGATGAGAATTTTCTACATATTAAAAAGCATTCCAAACAATAATTCTAGGTAGAATGTATGAAAACAATATCTACCAAGTAATGGCATCCTATGTGTTTGTCCACCAGCCTCTGTAGACCCCTCAAGCAGACATCTGTCATGTTGAGAGCCACCACCTGTGCACCACAAGATATTAGAGCACACTGATGCGTAAAAGAAGATATATGTTTATATAGACTTGAACATTAATTGAATAACAATTGAATTTACCTGACAATGACCTCAGGGAGTGTGGCTGCATAGTATCCAAGTTTGCTTCACCCTAAAGTTGTGAAGTCGTGCATGATAAGAATTTTCCACATATTAAAAAACATGTCAAACAATAATTCTAGTGAAAATGTATGTAAACAATATCTACTTGGAAATGGTGTATCTGAAGAATAAGACACTAAATGTGTCCTCTGTGCTTGTCCACCGACCTGTATAGACCCCTCAAACAGGCCTGAGAGCCACCGCCTGTGCACAACAATATCTTATATTTAGATAAATTGTACTTGAGTATGAATTGAATAACAATGAAATTTACCTGACGATGACCTCTGGTTTTGTTGCTATATAGTAGCCAATTTTTCTTCACCTTGAAGCTGTGAAGGTGTGCATGATAAGAATTTCAATAGATTAAAAAACATGTCAAATTTAAATTTACCAAATTTAACATTGTACATCTGTGCATGATGATAAATTCTCACATTAAAAGCATGTCAAAACGTATCAAAGAAGATAAATATATTTCATATTAACAATAGAAAATGTCAAATATGATCCCTTAAAGGTTGTGGCTCAAGTATTCCCAAATATGGAACACCCCTAGTTAGAAAGAATGATCCATTCTCTCAACCTTCACCCCCCTATCCTTTATCTCTCATCAATTTGGTCCAATAATTCAAAGTGTTCCTCCTCCATCTCAAGCCTCATCTAGAAACTAATAAGTACAAGACAAATTTCCCCTTTCTTTAGAATATGGGACCTTAGTTCTTACAACCAGTAGGGAAAAGTAAACAACTGGACAAAAAATATAGCAAATCTAGAAGATATTTTGGTGTACATGGTTCATGAGGAGGAGGAAGCACCACTATAACAAGAACAAATAATTTATTGAATATGAATTTTTTAATACAATTATTCCTCAAGTCATATTTAATGGGGCTGCAAGATACACATGTAATGGTAGACCTTGCCAGATGAGCATCATGACACAAAATTTAGTCCCCAAGGATGGTTATGCATCCTGGAAACTAGAGTGAAACACATCACGTGGTATTCATTTGGAAGCCCTATAAAATTATGTTGTTGATTAAGAAACACATGTTACTTGGGATAAGAGAGGCTTTCTTGGACAACTCTTTTCCTTCTTTGCAAAAAAGAGCACAAAACTAGACTGTGAAATTGTTGGACTTTTGTTAGATACATGCCCCTATTCTTCAAAATTATAGGATGAAAGTGTTGTTCCCTGTTGAAAGAACTTATCATATTAAATGGAACCATTCCCTACCCATAACCAATTGGGTCCTTAATCCATTTGACAATCCCATTCTCAACAGATTATGGAAACTCCACTTACATGTATTGGCTTGGGAAATCTGGAAAGAAAAGAACAAAGTTTTTTTTTTGCGATCAAATTCGAAAGAATCAAGTAGTCTATGTAATCATAAATGATACATTCATGACATGCTTCAATTAAAATAATGGTCTAATAAGTATTTTCAAATGAATTCAAGGATGCAAGTGACATTGACATTTTAGATCACACTTTCCCCATTGCACATGACACTCGTAAGTAGGATAGGTGGCTAGGGTAAGGCTACATATGCATTGCCTCTTAACGAAGAATGGGACATTAAAGCACATGCACTCATGACAAATAGTTTTAGCTGCAACATATTTGGGAAGGATTTCGGGGGAATACAAACAATGAAATAAATTTTCCCTTAGAGGCCCTTAGAGGCCTTAGGATCTAAAATGTTGGCCCTTGGGACCTTAAGCTTAGACATTTAGGCCTATTTGAGCCTTGAGATTTGATATTTAATCCAATTTCATACTTATGCTCTAAAATGTTTCAACACAATTGGACATAAATTAGATCTGAAATTTCAACCCAAATGAGCCTTATTTCTCATAAATTTTGGCCAAATTGAGTCTTATTGATCCGAAATTTCAACCTTTTTAAGACATATTTATTTGACATTAAGATTTCTCTTTTAACAACAGATCAACCACACCTACGAACCAGTCATTGGTAAATTGTTTTGGTTGTTCATGATTTCACATTGAATGGGGGAAGCAATGGATTTGCAACACTTATTGGGATATTTTTCTTTTTTTTGAGATTGACCTGGTTAAGATGATTTGATAACAACAAAGTGAAAAAGGTAGAGCACTCATTTTTAAGATAAAAAATAATATTGTAAAATTCAAACACATGTATCAATTTTATACAATGTTGTTTTGGCATAAGAAACATTTAGGGAGTCAATTGGGTGTAGCTCAAGTGGTTGTCCAAAAAAGTTATTACCCTCCCCACCAGAGTTCAAATCCCACTTTCTGACATGTTTTCTCTTATTGAGATGAGTGTTGATTAGATATACATAATCTATTCATGAGTTGTTAACATGGCCTTGTTCCTTGAACAATCTAGGGTTTAGCCTAGGTACCATCCTTGGAATGAGAGGAACCACCCAGGATGTTCCCTCCCAAATATGTTACCTAGAAAATAAAATTGAGAAACATTTTGGGGACATATTACCTAATATCACAAAAAATACCTAAATTCCTTTAAATATTAAATTATATAAATTGTTCAGCTACCAAAAACATGAGCTTCAAGAGTATTTATTTCTTCTCATCTTGCCACTGTGGCTTACACCTGATATTACCATTTTCTACTTGAGTTTCACGAGTATTTATTTCTACTCATATTTCCACTGTCTTTGTAATGTTCCTAAAAGTGACATGCATGCATTTACCCTAAAAGTGACATGCATGTAAACCCTATAAGTGACATGCAAACCATAAAAGTGACATGCATGAAAACCCTAAAAGTAGCATGCATGCAAACCCTAAAAGTGGCATGCAAACCCTAAAATATATATAAGAAGGTTACTTGAACCAAAAGGGTATCATTGTTATTATTCATATTTTGGAAACACATTTTGGGAGCTCGGTGAGATACTTATGGTTTAGGGAGGATTGCCTTGACCTAATTGGATTCGGTGGTGAAATCTATCCACCCTAACCAATTGCTAGGGTGAATCATCCAAATTCACCATTTTGTACTTCATTCTATTAGAGATTAATTATGTTTAGGGAATTGTTGGAGCTTCCTTAAAGTTTATAGTTGGGCGTATTCGTTCATTAATCATAGCAACTATCCTATCATTATTGAGAAAGGGGGGTCTCCACCAACTTTTGGGAAACAATCTTCCTCTATACTGCTACTACTGAATTGTATATTGAAATCGTGGTTATCTCCATCCATTCCTCCTCAAAGCATAGGGAAACGATTTACTATGGTCAAGAGTTCTTTCTATTGGCAACAAGTTACTAGTGAGCAGAGGATTATCATGAGGGAACTCAACTTGTTTAATAAGAGTGATCTCTACTGGAAGACAATAACGCAATGAAGGCTCACTTATTTCCCTAGATAAGAAGGATGGAGTACTAAAGAGATGATGTTCACATCTTTAATGGTTGCATATGCTCAAGAGAGGTGTGATTAGTCTATCTGGATGCCCTTCCTCTAATATGGGCATAGCTCTCAAGTAAATCCACTTCCATTGGGGCCTATGCATCTTCTTCATTTCTACATCAAACTGCTACAACCTTCAAAGATTGACTTTCCATTATTATTTGAGATATGCATGCACATAAGAAGGAAGGGATCAATACGGGGAAGGTGCTCCTAACCGAGCGTGGTACTCAAAGATTGTATTTTGTTGAATCATATTCATAAACATGCGTGTTTATATCAGGTTACTACAACCATCAATTAATCCACCCTTATCACTATTTGAGAAAGTGTGGACCACCAATATGGGAAATTAATTATTTGCATAGCCGGGACATTCTTAGGCATTTGTTATATTGATACTTTGGGCATCACCTTGATCACTAAAAGTAGTTGTACAGTCATCTATAATTCAACTCTATTAAGGCTTAAAAGACTTCCATCTCAGTTATTGTTGTCCAAGGTACTTCTCAGATCCGATCTGACAATTTCCTAAATTTACATTATTTCTACACTGCTATTATTTATGGATATATATTGCAATTTTTATGAATCTCTAGGTAAGTCTAATATTGCATACAAATAAAGATCATTATTGAGTATACATATCAACAAGTCTAGTATGATAAGGAACCCTGCACTGTGTTGTGAAAGTTCATAATAATAAACCCTATTCAAACATTACACCCTCATTTAGAAACAAAACCAAGGTTAAGGAATGTATTATTCAAATAAGTTTCAGTAGGCATCAACCAAAAAACAAGAACAATCACAATAATATATACCAGATTTAGTTTGGGAGATTACAGTCTTCCACCTAGGATTGTTATTTTCTGTCTTATTGAGTAATTCTAGTAAGCATCTAATATTGGATATGGTTCGGATCAACCTCAAAAATATGGTGGACATGAAGGGACATACCTAGTTTGGATCAGCCTCTAAAATATGGTGGACATGAAGGGACACACCTAGTCTGGATCAGCCTAAAAAACTATGCTTTTTATTTTTTATAAGAACTTACATAGAATACTGATATAACTAGGGTTCTTCTGGTAGACATATTTAGATCAGTGTACAATATGATCATACATTATGGATATTACGTAGCTAATACATTTACTGTAAGTATTAGTAGTAAGATTTGTACTCATTACTTAGCTTGATGCTTCTTCTTATTCCCATTAATTTATGGTTTTCATGTTCTCCTTATTTAACTAGCGTGTTTACCGTAGTTCTTACTCATGCTTATCTCTTACCTGTTCTTATCTATGATGTTGTAGATAGATATAGTTAAAATCGAATTCAAACCCTAAAATAAGAGGCACCATATTTAGATATGACCTCCCAACATAGTTTTATTAACTTCATAGACCAATTATTTATGAAGAATTTAAAATACCCACCTCACAAATAATGCTCAAACATATGGAGCATGTATACCATGGCTAGATCTTCCACTTTAGTACTGGCATAGTTTCACTTGGATCGAGTCAACATATTTCTATTAAAGTAAAAATTATGAAATAAGATTGATTCTCTAGGTTGTGCATGGATACCTCTCCAAATGTTAATTGAAACATTGGCATGTACATGGAATTCAACCATCCACTTAGGGAAAACTAAAACTTCCACCATTGCCAATTTATTTTTTAGAATGTTAAGGACGCTTCACACTCCTTGTACAAATACATTCTTTTTTTTTCATCTGTTTCATTCTTCAATTATTCCATAGTCTTTTTAATAATAGCATTGCCATTGATGAACTGTCAAGAATACCCAATTTACCCAAGATTTAGTTGCAAGATATGGACATTAGTGGGTGGATTAAGTTACTAGTGAAAATGATCTTAGAAGGATCAACAAATACACTTTCATGAAGACAACATGTCCTATCATAATTCCAAAATGGGTGTACAAGATGCACATTTTCAGGTATAAGGAAATTCATAGCTTCCGACACCTCTAAAAATTCACGTGAAGAATCAAAATATGATCTTTCAATAGGTTTTACATTATCCAATCATCTAAGAGAACATTGCAAGGGCACTAGAATGTAATGACATTGTACATGTCATATCCCCATTTAGTTGTGAAGGCCATATTATTTTTCTTTTTTGGTAATACATACTTATTTGTATTGCATGAATCAATCTATAAGGAGTAAGTGCTATTTCTGTCTTGCAACATGATCTAGCACCTTGTCACTAAAGGGTGTGGGAAACTAATCATAGACATAACTGGGTTTGGAACCAGGGGATAAAATTGATGCCCGTATGTACATTTTTTCATCTTTTAACCGTAAAAAACTAAGGAATGTGGAATAAACACATCATTAGGGAAGTTCAATTAATTTTTAGAGTCATTAAATTGACGGGTAGCCTTGAAATTTGCTAGTATTTATTATTGTTAGTTTCTTAGTTGGATTTTCATGGATGCTCATTGATTATCCATCATAAATTTTATTTTTTCCAATGCATTTTCGGTGCAGAGTGGAGCACCATGGCTGCATAAATGCTTAGACTATACAAACACCATTAATGAGAAACACAGTGAGCAGTGTGACCATAAAACTTTATGTTTTGGGTGCATGAAAAATTAGATGGAAATATAGATATACTTTTTTTTATTAATATGGACTAGTAAGGCCACAATCTACGCTTTTGAATTAAGGAGTTAATGAAATATTACTAATGTGGAGTCCCAAATCCACAATGTCAATCCATATACCCTAAACATTACAAAACAATACTTGAATGTTTTAGGGTTTAAAGTGTTTGGGTTTTCATATAAACAATTCATTTCCTCAGTTTTGCTAAGAGATCCAGTAGGAAAAAGGATTCTGCTTACATCATCTTATGAGGATATTTGCTTGGTAAGTTTCGAACTTCATTTTTTCTTTATTTTGATTTCATACATCATTTAGTTTCCATCATTAATAGAGAGAAAAAATGATGTATCCCAAGTACGATCTCCAATAAAATAAGGAAATTGTTAGTTTTTCAACATTAAGCTAGCATTATTAGGATCTTTAACTGAGAGAATAACAAGAAAAACAATCAAACACAAGAGACAATGAACACACTTTTTTTCCTCGGGGAAACCATAAATGGAGAAAACACTGCAACTTCCTTAGAGATAGGATCAACACCAAAATAGAAAATCCCAAAATAGTAAGTGATCTCTCGACAAAAGTAACCTTCTTCTTATCTAGCACTAGTGTCTTCTCCTCTCTCAACTATACGCTACACTTGAGTGTGTATGAGATGTGTGCTAAATAGAGAGATCACTTCTCCATTTATACTACTTCCTGGCATGAATAAAACCCTACTAGGGCCGACTTCGCTAAGTGAGTCTAATAATCCTAGTGCCTCGGAACTGCAGGGCCTTTAACCCTTAGACAATAGGAGGGTTACCCACAATGACTTGACATGACTTTTTTACATTATAGATCATCCCTATAGGAACATCAGGGCATGACATCATGACTCAATTACATTATAGACACATCCTGGAATAAAAATTGGGTTACAGGACATAAGATACATAGATGAATACATTCTGAAGTTACAAATACATCAACACTCCCTCTTAACTAGGAAGGTATTCTTTCAACACAATTTTCAGCATTGGTCTTCTTCTCTGCAATGACTAGATCATCTCATCATATTCATCTTGAAGTATTCTTAGTCTTCAAGTGTTCTTCGACTTTAAGTCTTCTTCGCCTTCTTTGTCTTCTTTGTTTTCAAGTCATCTTCTTCTTCAAGTCTTGTTCATCATGGGATCTACATCATCATGACTACTGGCTCATCATTGCTGGATCATCATCACATCTGGATCATCATTCGATCTGGATCATCATTGTGTCTGGATCATCATCACAACTAGATCGTCAATTGATCTAGATCATCATCAAGTCTAGATCATCATCTGCTATCTCATAATGGTGCTATCTCGATTCTTCTCATCACAAGAAGTTCTACAAATTCAATTTTGTAGGCTTACCCTTCATGCAGGTCTTCATTAACACTTATATCTGACACTTAAGTCAGAATTTCCTGCCCAGCTCTTACATCTGACCTCATCTTGTCATAAAGGCACGCCCAACACTCACATCTGACCTCATCTTTTCAGAAAGGCCCGGCACTCACATTTGACCATGTGTAAACACATCACGCTAGAATGGCTCAGCACTTATATCTGATCATGTGCAAGCACATCACATCGAAAAGGCTCTGCACTTGCATCTGACCCTATCTTGTCAAAAAGGTACCGCACTCACATATGACCATGTGTAAACACATCGTTCCAAAATGAATCAGCACTTATATCCAACCTCATCCTGTCAGAAAGGATCTGCACTTACATTTGATCATGTGTAAACACATCACATCAAAACGGCGTGCACTCACATCTGATCATGAAGGAACTAATCATATCATCACATCAGAATGGCCCTGAGTCCTAGACTGAGCTACCTGGTAATTTACCAGGTGCCTCCATTCCCAAAATGGCATTTGCCCTTACATCTGACCTACTCGTCAGAATGACCAACACGCACATCTGACATGGGAGAAAGTTAATCCTTTAGCCATGATGTAATGGTTTAGCCCTTACATATGATCAAGTGGGAACACATCTATCTCTCACATCAGAATGGATTCTTAGTCCTAGACTAATTTTTCCTGGTAACTGACCAGGCAGTTCCATTCCTACAATGGAAACAACACTCATATCTGATCACTTAGGAACCAATCCTACAGTCACATTAGAATGGCTCAGCTCTCATATCTGACATGTAAGGAACCAAATCCTCTCTCCATGAAAGAATGGCTTAGCCCATACATCTAACCATGGAAGGAACTTAATCCTCTCCCATGTCAGAATGGCTCATGGACTCATCACTTCCCTTTGGACGGAACCTCGATCTAGAGAACACCAAGATTCTCCCTGAAGTACTCAAACTTTTAGCTAATGGATTTTTCAATACATCAGCTATCTGATCATCCATTGCAACATACTGTAGCTTCACTGCTCCCCTCTGCACCATATCCTTGATATAGTGATACTTGATCTCAATATGCTTCGACTTGTCATGGAACACTGGATTCTCTGACAACTTCACGGAACTCTGGTTGTCACAATGTATATAAGTTACATCCAACTGGAGATGAAATATATCATATAGTAGCTTCCTCAACCATACTACATCACAACTAGCTCAACAATATGTGGCATACTCTGCTTTAGCTGTACTCAGTGCCACATAGGATTTCTTCTATCTAAACCAAGATATCACACCTGATCCCATACTGAAGCAACACCCTGAAGTGCTCTTCCTATCAATGGCATTGCCTTCCCAATCTAAATAAACATAACCCTCCAAGTTAATCTTTTGATTCACGTCGTACTTGAGCCCATAATCAACTGTACCCCTTAGGTACCTCAGAATATGCTTTGCAGCAACCAAGTGAACATTTATCGGATCTGTCAAGAACTGGCTCGAGGTGTTCACAGCAAAGCAAATGTTCGGTATCATGATCATCAGGTACATCATGAACCTAATCATCTGATGATACTTTGTAGCATCAAATGACTCTGATGAAGCATCACTCAATAGCTTCAGGTTCGATGCCATAGGTGTGGCCATGGCTTTGCAATCCATCATCCCAAACCTCTTGAGGATTTCTACTACATACTTCCCTTGTCCAAGGAAGATTCCATCTGCACTCTGCCACACCTCCATGCCTAGAAAATAATGAATCATACCTAAGCCCTTCATTTCGAACTCAGCAGTAAGCTTTCTCTTCGTATCAGCAATCAACCCATCCATACCTGTTACAAATAGATCATATACATATAGTAGGAGCATCACTGGGTTGCCATCTTCAACCTTGTAGTAAAGGTTGGAATCTGCTTTACTCTTGGTAAAGCCCAAACTAGATAGAAACCTATCAATTCTACCATACCAATTCCTGGGTGCCTGTTTCAAACTGTACAAGGCTTTCTTCAATCTGCATACATGAGACTCCCTATCGTGTGTCTCAAAACCGAGTGGTTGTTCTACATACACTTCCTCTTCTACTACACCATTTAGGAAAGTAGTCTTAACATCCATCTGGTGTATCTTCCATTTCACCACTGCAGCCAGAGCTAGTACTAATCTGATGGAAGTGTATATGGCTATATGTGCAAAGGTTTCTTCATAATCTATTCCTTCTTTCTGAGAGAAAATTTGAGCCACAAATCTTGCTTTATTTTTCAATGCTACCATCTGCAGCATGTTTGATCTTGTAGATCCATTTGGAAGTCACAACTAACTTCCCTTCTAGTCTTGGGACAACATCCCAAACATCATTCGTCATGATTGATTGGTACTCTTTGATCATAGCATCCTTCCATTCTTTTCGTTCTACCGCTTCTTCATAATTGGAAGGTTCTTTATCAATGAAATCACATAGTAAAGCTACATACTCGGAGTAGGATCTGGTCCTCTTTCTTTCTCTATGATTCTCTTCTGGAGCCCCATATCTTTCCACACCTTGGATAATTTCACGTACCCAAGCAGGTTTTCTCTTATGAGGATTCTTCCCAGAGTTGGATCTATATGTCTTTGTGGTTCTTCAAATTCTCGATCTTCTTCTTGAGTTTCTTCATTCATAGTTGTATCATGAATTCTGGGTGCTTCTGCTTCAAGTTCTTCAGCAGGTCTCTTTATGGATTTGTTGTAAGTTTTGTATTCATCAAATGTCACATCCCTGCTGATGTCAATCTTCTTGTATCCTGGGAAATATATCTTGTAAGCCTTCGAGCTTTCAGAGTATCCCACAAATATACCGTTCTTTCCTGAAGGATCTAATTTTGTTCTCTTTTCTTTTGGAATGTGTATGTACATAAGACAGCCAAATATTATGATATGGATGACTTATGGTTTCTTGTCAAAGAATACTTCTTCAAAAGTCTTGTTCTCGAGTACTCTATGTGGAGTACGGTTCTGTACGTACACCGCTGTTCTGGCAGCTTCTGCCCAAAGATGCATAGGAAGATCTTGATCATGAAGCATATCTCTTGCAGCTTCCATGATAGTTATGTTCTTCCATTCAACAATCCCATTCTTTTGTGGATTATAAGGAGTGGAAAACTCCCTCTTAATCACTGATTCTTTACATATCTCTTTGAATTCATTTGAAGTGAATTCTCTGCCATTATTAGATCGAAAGGTCTTGATCTTGTTTTTAGTGTGATTCTTGATCAAGGCTTTGAATTCCTTGAATTTTTTGAATACTTCGTCTTTGTTCTTCATGAAGTAAACCCATGTATTCCTAGAAAAATCATCAATAACAGAAACATAATATGCATACCCACTTAGTGAGTTTGATGACATAGGACCGCATACATCGGAGTGGATGATTTCCAAGATTCCTTTGTCTTCTTTGTGTTCTTTCCTTTCGCACATCCTTTGTAGACCCCATCATGTTTTTCTTGTATTTCTGGAAGACCTTCAATACCTTTGCTTGAAAGAGGTAGTGCTCTATAATGCACATGTGCAAGCCTTCTATGCCAAAGTTCACTTGGCTCTACTTTGTCATGGACCAAGGATTTTTCTAGATGGCCCTTCAATTTGTACAAACCTCCTTCTTGTTCACCAATCAATATTGCATCATCAATATTCTTTCCTTTTTGCCACATGATGACTTGACCATCTGTGAATGAAACCCTCATTCCTTTTGCATCTAATGCTGATATGGAGAGAAGGTTCTTCTTGAGTCCCGGCATAAACAAAACTTCCTTCATTGTCATAGAATTTCCAGAGTCTAGCTTATAGGAAGATTCCCCACTACCTTTTATTGGATATTGGTAGTCATATCCTAGCTTCACCTTGTGAGGTGATTCATGTTCTGAAAGTTTCACAAAGGATTCCTTGAATCTAGTCATATGTTTGGAATCCCCACTGTCTATAATCCAATCATCACTTCCATGAGTAATGTTTCCTGTGAGAGCGGAAATCAAAACATATTCATCCTTGCTTGAAGAATCTTCACTTTCATATCAGGTTCTCTTTGATGAAGGTTCATCATCCTCTTCAGCATGAGCATGATGGCTTCTTTTGTTTCCCTTCTTCTTGTGAGAGCTACTTTTGTTCTTAGGACAATCTCTAGCAAAGTGTCCTTTTTCATCACATGTATAGCAAATGAACTTAGACCTATCTCTAGGCTTTCTAGAGTTATTCCTTTGATGAGAGTACTTACTTCTGTGATGGCTGGATCTGGGTTTCTTGGATTGTACTGTGAGAGATTGATCTTCACTTCCCATCTTCTCTTCTCGAGCTGCTATCCGAGCTTCTTCTTGAGAACATTCTTCCCACAGTCTGCTGAACTTGACTAACTTCTTTCTAGCACAGATCCCTTGAATGAAAGAGTCCCATGTTCTAGGGATACCATTAAAGGTGGTCATCACAATTTCTACATTCTCGACTTCTTCATACAATGCTTCTAATTGTTCATTGATCTGAGAAACCCTTGTGAAGTAATACTCAATGGTCTCTGCATTCTAGATCTTCACATTCTTTAGTTGATTCCTCATATTCATCTTCCGGTTTATGTTCTTCCCTTCGAACAATTTGGTTAGGGCATCAAACATAGCTTTAGGTTTCTTGAGAGAGGACACCTGAGGGATAAGGTGATCCTTGATAGAATCAGCAATGATCCTCTTTGCCATAACCAACTTCTTCTTATGCAAGGCCTTAGCCACATCTCCCTCTGGAACTAGAATCTCCTCATTGATGTAGGAGTCCAACTCATTCTCTTCCAAGACCAGGGAGATCCTATACTTATAGGCTCGGAAGTTATCATCTCCCTCAAGATTTTCATCAAGATTGGTGTGATGATACATCTTAACTGAGAACCACAAATGGAAATACAAAATATTTAGATCTTACCAGGTCAAGATGTCGGATTTGGATTTGGAGCTGAAATCCTGTAGTATTGGTTCAGGAGCAGATTAGGGTTTTTCTTTTCTGGAGTTCTGTCCAACCAAATGCTTTGAAATTAATCACTAACTTTGATTTTGGGGAGGAGATCAATCCAGGCTTAGGCTCACTGAAAAATTCCTCTTATGTGAAAAACCCTAATTCCCGACAGTAGTGTCGAGTCCAAAAATGAAAAACCTCAGAATTAGATGTTGCTTTGACAGAAATAATCACCCTAAGGAGGAGAGTTATTCCACCTTACGTTTGCTGAAAATATGTGGAGGAAGGTCCAAAAACTAGGAAGCCCTAGTTCCCGCAGCTGCACAGTGTCTTCTTCTCAGGTTAGCTTTGATACCATGTTAGTTTTTCAACATTAAGCTAGCATTATTAGGATCTTTAATTGAGAGAATAACAAGCACAACAATCAAACACAAGAGAAAATGAACACAATGTTTTTCCTCAGGGAAACCATAAATGGAGAAAACCCTGCAACTTCCTCAGAGATAGAATCAACACCAAAACAGAAAATCCCAAACCAGTAAGTGATCTCCTGACAGCAGTAACCTTCTTCTTATCTAGCCCCAGTGTCTTCTCCTCACTCAACTATGCACTACACTTGAGTGTGTATGAGATGTGTACTAAATAGAGAGATCACCTCTCTATTTATACTGCTTCTCGGCCTGACTAAAACCCTACTAGGGCTGACTTCACTAAGTGAGCCTAATAACCCTAGTGCCTCAAAACTGCGGGGACTTTAACCCTTAGACAATAGGAGGGTTACCCACAATGACTTGACATGACTTGTTTACATCATAGATCCTCCCGATCAGAACATAGGGGCATGACATCATGAATCAATTACATTATAGACACACCTCGGGAATAAACATTGGGTTACAAGACATAAGATACATAGATGAATACATTCTGAAGTTACAAATACATCAACAGAAATATTAGATTTAGAAGTGGTACTTCTTTTTAAACTAATTAATTTAAAGCCTAATGATCCAAAGTCCCAACTCTTGGATCACAATGAGTTTTGTTTTTTGGTTGTTAGGCTGAAAATGAAAATGAAAACAAGACTCGACTATACAGAACAATTCCTTAGATCATTCTAGTTCATTTTTCTCTGTTTCCTTTTAATGAAAGCCAAAAGTTATGTTCAGTTATATAGAAAGAAAAAAAAGGTGTAAATGCATAGGTAGATGAGAACAAGATTAAATTGGAGGGTTTACCCTTTTCAAAGGTCTTCCCATGAAATAATCCTAGGGATGATTCTAATACGTGTGCCCCAAGACAGACTTGTAACTCCCACCACAGTTTGTCCGATTCCAGCTGCTAAAATAAAAATATTTCTCTACATAGTGTTGGAGCTACTCCATAAATTTCTTCAACCTTTCACAAAGGTTTCTTATAAATGGATATTTAACAATAAAATCAAAACACTAAGGATGAGAAAGGTAAAAAAAGTTATATGCAGGTTAGTTTTGAAAACAAAACCCTCACAACAGTAAAGATGAGAAGGGTAAAGGTTTTTATTAAAAGTTATATGCAGGCCAGTTTTAAAACAAAACCTTAAAAAAAAAAATCTTTGATGGCCATAGGTGCCTGTCAAAATTAACCCCTAGTGGGAACTAATCGTGGTCATAATTGGGGTTGAGGTCTACAAATCAACAGATACTGGAATTTCTAGTGATCACTTATTCTTTTCTTGAATCATAATTCGACTACTGAAATATGATTCTTTTAGTAGGAAGATGAGACTAATAACCAATACAGATCTATTTTTTCTTTTACCCTCTATTTTATTCTAGGATTCAATATGTAGGGTCTTCCCTTAACAATATTGGAATCTAGATTTAGTTCTATTTTCATTTCTCCTAACTTTCTTTTTATTTGTTACATCTCAATTAAAATATTAGGAAAGAGGTCAATTATTCTTTGAGGAAACCTCTTCTAATTATTATGCATCCTAATAACTATTGAATGAGGTATTCCTAGCTAATACATTTACCGTAATTAATAGTAATAATCCCTATACTCTTCTTATTCCCATTAATATAAAATCAAGTATTTTCAATTACCCACTACAGTGCAAAGAATGAGAAAATGCATGTACCAGGATAGAAAATTCTGACCTAACGGTCATCTTACCATGGCCTTCCCTTCGTCTTGGTGTGAGGTGGAACACCGGTTCACCAATTCCTAGTACTAATTGAGCTCGTTATCTAGTTAAATTCCTCCCCTGTGTAGGAAACCCCTTCACCTCACAAATTCAAGGAAGGTTATACAGGCCCAACCTGATGGCTCTTGAAACGCAGATGAAGTGGCTGCCCAAATAGGAAAAATCTATTTGCAAGCCCGATAAGCCCTAATCAAGCCCAGAAAAACCAAAAACGATGATGATGGTCAACTAAAACTGCACATGAAAACTATGTTTGCGAGCCTGAAAAGGCCCTTACCCTATCTGACAGAAAAACCTGAAATGATGACAATGGTGAACTAAGTGGAAGCTTGAAAATATTTTACCCTAGCCAAAAAAACAATGAAATGATGATGATGGTGGACTTAGAAGAATCTCGAAAAATGCTCCAAGCATGCCCTGAGAGTGAAAAAAATGAAAAATTATGATGATGGTCGGCTGAGCGGGGAGGAGGTTTGGATTTATATAGTTAAACATTTCTCGGCCGAGAGTTAAAAATGAATATAATCTCTCGGCTAAGGAAAATTTCCAAGAGTTTAATATGAAAAATATGGAAATACTCTTGGACGAGAAATTTTAAATCTCTTGGCCGAACACTTTTCTAACTATGGAAAAACTCTCTGATGAGAGAATTTTAACTGTGGCTAATTCCTCGTCTGAGATATATTACAAATCTTGGCTTAAAAATATGTTGGATTTTTTCTCGTCCAAGAAATTGGAAATTATACAAAAAAAAACTAATTGTCATGGAATTGTTTCCCAATTTCGTGTTTTCACCCATATATGAAAATTTTAAAAGGTTAGAGGTATGGAAAATAAAACCTCCTTTTTCAATGGTATTGAACATAGTTACTTTATAGGAGAACAATTTAGGATACAAACCTTTTGGACATATGTTATGGCATACTTTCATTTGTGTTGTTAAGAACAACATATATAGCATCATGATTAGTCCAATATGCATCAAATATAAATTTGTTAAAATTTTGTATAGGTACATTTGACCAGACATGATCAATAAGTGATTTTGACAGAATTTTTTCCTTATCCAAAAGTATATGAAAATTGTGACTATGCATATAGTTTTCTAATGCTTTTGTTTTGGTATTCTTTTTGGATAGGTCGATATTAAAATCACCTAAGATCAAGATTCTTTGATTTAGTTGTATATTGCATAATGCTTTTCTAAGAGTAGCAGTTATGATATCTAGTGTTTCATTTCGACTCACATGGATGTTTAGGATAGTAAGATGCAAGACTTGTGCAATTACATTTGCAATAGCTAATTCAATGCTTTAATCTTCATGGTGTGCATATTCCAATATACTTATATGTTTTTTGAAACATGTCAACATTCCATGTTTTGTATATTTTGGTATGCAGTGGAAACCTGGAAATAGTTCATATGGCATGGATTCTGTAATATATGTTTCTTGTAAGCATAAAATATAACAGTTCATTCTATCATGATCACTTAATATGTCACGGATATGCATATGTACATTGCGTGTGTTGAGGGAGCATATTAGGATGCTGTTGGGAAATAGGGAAGACCTAGGTTTTAGACCTTTTACTTCGCACCAACAAAAGACCCACAGTGTTGGCCCTTTCACCAACTGTTAAATTTTCATATGCTTTACTAAGACATCAGTATATCATTTCATTTTTCATAATAAAAGCATATAAAGCAGGATCACTAAAAGAAACAGTATCACAAGAACAACACAGATTTATCTTGGAAAAACCCTAAAGGGAAAAACCCAGCAAAAGCTTCCTCAATATAGATGCCCCAAAAGGGAAAAAGGTAAAACCAACAAGGAGATCAAAAACCTGATTCTCCTCCTTCTTCAGCAACTCCTCTCCTCCACAAGTGCACTATTCCAAGTGAGTGTGTGTGTCTCAAATGAGGAGCACTACACCTCTATTTATATTCATCCGTTTACTTAAAGTTTACTAAATTAACATGTCGGCTTAAGTTAACTCATGTAGGCTCAAGTTACACATGTAGGCTCAAGTAACCACACTGGGGTGCTGATGACCCACCTTTACAATTAGAGGGGACTACCTTATGACTCTTATTAGTTCTTTCGATTAGGAGCATCGGGGTACAATGTAATACAAGTGGTTCTCCCGGTTGGACCATCGAGCACCACAAGAGATACATAAAGAATATTCTTCAAAGTTACAATATTTCAACACTCACCCTTAATGAGAAGGGTATTCTACATCAACAACAACAAGAGTAGAGATAGCGGACATCATCAACATCAACAGGGTAACACATCTATAAATCATTGGAAGCTTTTCAACATCATGTAGTCTTCATCTTCAATCTTCATTCTTCATCATCAACAACATCTTCAGCATTTTGATCTTGCAATTTGGAGCAACATATTCAGCACTTGGACCTTTCGATCAGCAACAATATCTTCAGCATTTTGATCTTTCAATTTGGCAATGACATCTTCAGCACTTGGACCTTTCGATCAGCAACATCTTCAGCACTTCGACTGTTCGATCAGCAACGACATCTTCATCATTTTGAACTTTCGATCAGCAACATCTTCAGCACTTTGATTTTTTTTTTGATCAGCAACAACATCTTCAGCGTTTTGTCCTTTTGATCAGCAACATTTTCAGCATTTTGACTTTTTGATCAACAACAACATATTCAGCACCTTGACCTTTCGATCAGCAGCAACATCGTCATCATCATATTCTGATCTGTCGAACATAATCATCATCACATTCTGATCTTTCGATTAGAAACATCATCATCATACTTTGATCTTTCGATCAGAAACATCATCAACATAGAAACATCATCATCATACTCTAATCTTTCGATCAGAAACATCATCAACATACTCTGATCTTTCAATCAGAAGCATCATCATCATACTCTGATATTTCGATCAGAAACATCATCATCATACTCTGATCTTTTGATCAGAAACATCATAATCATAGTGCGTCATCATCATACTCTGATCTTTTAGATCAGTATGTCATCATCATCATACTCTGATCTTTTGATCAGTACGTCATCATCATCATACTCTGATCTTTCAATAAGTGCGGCATCATCATCATCAGCAACAACCTACAATCCACAACTCAAAGACAAAAAGTATTTGGATCACTTTTGGACTTAAAGTCCAGGGATGATACAATCCCACCACATTCTCGACAATTGAAGTTACCAGATTGATTACGAGAGAATTAGTCCCTATCACTCTAGGACTAAGTCCAAGGACGGTGCAATCCTACCACATTCTCGATGACCGAAGTCACCGGATACAATTACGGGATAATCACTCCCTATCACTTTAGGACTTGAGTCCAAGGATGATGCAATCCTACCACATTCTCGACGACCGAAGTCACCGGATACAATTAAGAGATAATCACTCCCTATCACTTTAGGACTTGAGTCCAAGGATGATGCAATCCTACCACATTCTCGACGACCAAAGTCACCGGATATAATTACGGGCTAATCACTCCCTATCACTTTAGGACTATGTCCAAGGATGATGCAATCCTACCACATTCTCGAGGACCGAAGCTACCGGATCTATTATGGACAGATGTCTCAGGATTATACAATCTCTCTTCATTCTCGAAGACCGAGGTCTCTAGATCACTTTAGGGAAGGTGCCCAAGGATGATACAATCCCATCACGTTCTCAATGACTGAGGTCACTGGATCTATTATGGACAGATGTCCTGGGATGATACAATCCCTCTTCATTCTCGAAGACCAAGGTCTCCAGATCACTTTAGGGAAGGTTCCCAAGGATGATACAATCCCATCACGTTCTCGATGACCGAGGTCACCGGATCTATTATGGACAGATGTCCCGAGATGATACAATCCCTCTACAACATCACTACTCCCCCTTTTGAGGAAGGTCTTTCTGAACAACACCAAGCTTGTCTTGAAAGTGTTCAAACTCTACTCAAGGCAGAGGCTTCGTCGGTACATCATCATCCAAGCCATCATCATCTACGTCTTCAATATATGAATGAAAATCTATCACCATCTGTATCTCTAGTATGTGATACTAAAAGCATCATAATCTATATCTTCAGTATAGAAGTACTGAAATCATCATCATCTCTATATTTAGTATAGAAATACGGAATCACCATCATCTATATCTACAGTATGTAAATACTGAAATATCATCTATATCTTCAGTATGGGAATACTGAAACATCATCATTTCTATATTCAATATAGAAATACTAAATCACCATCATTTGCATCTACAGTATCATTATCTTCATCTTATCTTGTATGTAGAAATACCGGATTTCTACGTGTTACATGGAACACAGGGTTCTTTGTCATCACAACTATGGTTATCACATAGAATCATTGTTGTATCCATATTCAGGTCAAAGAGACCTGATATCGGCTTCTGAAGCAATATGGCTTCATAACATAGTAGAGCAATCTGCTATGTATTCTGCTTCAACCGAGCTAAGAGAAACGCTGGACTGTTTCTTGCTAAACCAAGAAATCATAGCAAACCTTAAAGCATATACCTAATTTGATTTTTCTATCTGAGATACTTCCAGCCCAATCTACATCTGTGTAGCCATACAATCTATACTCATGGCTAACATCATAGTATTGACCAAAGTCTATATTCCTCATCACATGTTTTGCAACTACTAGGTGAACCCGTCTTGGTTGAACAAGATATCGACTTAAGGTGTTCACAGCAAAACAAATGTCTGGTCTGGTATTTGTTAAGTACATCAATGACCCAATGATCTATCTGTAGTGATTCACATCCACTAACTCTAATGAGACATCAGCTAACAGCTTCAGGTTGGAGTACATGGGTGTGGCCATGAATTTGCATTTCAGCATAGTGAGTCTCTTCAATATCTCTACCGCATACTTTCCCCGGTTGAGAAAGATTCCTTCTGAACTTTTCCATACTTCTAGACCTAGGAAATAATGCATTAACCCAATGTCTTTCATCTCAAATTCTTCTGCTAGTTTCTTCTTACTTTCCATGATCTGTTTCTCATTCCCTGTCAAGAATAAGTCATCCACATATAGTAATAGAATGACAGGTACATCTTCTACAACCTTGTAGGAAAGGTTAGGATCGACTTTACTCTTGGCAAAGCCCATTCTCACCAGGAAAATATCTATTCTTCCATACCAAGCTTTGGGAGCTTGCTTCAGGCCATAGAGGGCCTTCTTCAACTTGCATACTTGATTCCTTCTGTCTTCAACTTCAAATCCTTGTGACTATTCGATGTAAAACTCTTCCTCAATCATACCATTAAGGAAGGCTTGTCTTTACTTCATCATGGAAGAAACTACCAAGATAGTTTTGAAGGAAATGTACCTTGCTTCTAGAAGTAAGTGTTTCTTCAGAGTTAATTCCCTCTTTCTGATAGAATCCTATTGCTGCAACTCTTACCTTACTTTTATCAGCAACATATCTTATCTTGCAAATCCATTTGGAAGATACCACATTATTGCTTTCTATTTTGAGTACTATATCCCAAACATCATTCTAGTATCACAACATCTTCTATGAGTTTGTCTTCTCAGGTCATCAACATATCCTAGTCTTTTGCATTCAACCTTGAAGGTTGGAAACTACTTTACTATTGGTAAAGTCTCGATCCATCACAAAGCTATCCATCATGTCATACCATGTTGAACTCAGATATAATTTTCTATAGTCACTCCCCCTAAAGTGGAGTATCATCTTCCCTCTTCATTCTATACAGGTGGTTCTATGCTTGACATATACTGGTCAATAGAGTATTTCATGTCATAGTCTATTCTTTCTAGGGAGAATCATGAACCTTGCTTTGTACATTTGTTTCATCATATCATATACCTCATTCCCCATGATCAACTGTTATTCTTTGATCATAGCTTCTTCCATAGCATTCTTTTCTTCATCTTGAGTTATCTCTTGTACCCATGGTGATCTTCATCCTTCAAGGTGGATCTACAACTCTCTGAAGCTCTTTCTTTCGTCATGGTGTCTCTGACCCTGGGAGCTTCAGATTCATGTTTATTGGAGTGAATCTTGAATTTTCATCACTTGTTCTTCAGAACAAGTCTCATCCTTCTTTTCTTGAATGAGGCTGTACATGACCTTTCCTGCATTTCAAATGCACCAGTTGCATGGTTAGAACTATTTCATAAAACATATGCATAATGACAAATTCTTATGCATCATGCAACTATTTAGTCAATACAACATTCAACCATATCTCACATAGACTTTCTAGATTCTTTCCATCTCTACCATGATATTATTGAGATTGTGCACTAATCCAATATGTCAGCAAAGAGGTTTGATAAGTAGCAATGGAGAGTTGTATAGCACCATGAGCTACTTACCCATCACATGCATATTAGTAGTATACAATCATTAATGCAAACAATATATCATCCATAACACATCAACTGAATATAATCAAATGTGTAACAAAACAATATCATGAAATGACAATTGAATACTTATCTTTATTTGTTTCATGGGTATACTCCTTCTTGAGTCTTTAGCTTCATCGACTTCTTCATTCATGATAGCATCGTTTCTTATCTGAATGCTGAGGTGGATAATAATTTCTTCAAGAGTTGAGATCTTCATATTTCTCATTGATTGAGGGATCTTCTTTGGAAGATGAGAGCTTGATCTTCAGAGACGAGCTTCTTCTTCTTCCCAAAGTCGGTTGAAAGTAATCACTTCCTTCTGGACCAAATTTCTTAAATGAATGAATTTCATGATCGTGGGACGCCATCCAAGGTGGCCATCAGCACTTTTGCATTCTTCAATTTTTCTTTCCCCGCTTGAAGTTGTTCTTTGATTTGAGAGATCCTTATGACCTCATAGTCTCTGCATTCTGGATCTTCACATTCTTCAGCTGGTTTCTTAAGGTCATATTCTGATCTATGTTCTTCCCTTCAAATAGCTTGGTCAAGGAATCAAGACTCATTGATGTCTTTAGGAAAGACACTTGTAGTACAAGTTGATTTGAACCTGAATCATCAATGATCTTCTGGGATTTGACCAAGTTCTTCTTGAGAAAGGCTTCTAGCCTCATCTCCCTCTGAAACTGGAACCTCTATGCTCATGTAGGTGTCCAATCCATTTTCTTCAGAGAGATCATATACTTCTAGGATTGGAAGTTGTCAACTTCACCAAGCTTATCATCAAGATGATATCATAGATCACTTTGAAAAGAGAACCTCAAATGAACGTAGCAAAGGATTAGATCTTATCGATTTGAGGTGTCCGTCCTGGTTCCGGAGCTGGCTGATCTAGGGTTTGTCATAGAAACCCTAATTTTAAAACTTGGAATATTTTAGATCTAATTGGATAGACAGATAGATCTCTTCAAATGGATATTTCCAATGTACTCCATTTCTGAAAACAGTGGAGGGAAGCGCCCTGAACAGGAAGCCCTAATTTTCCAATTTCTTATGTAGAAATTTCTGTTACTGTTTCTATGATATCTCTGAAATTTATGATTCTCTATGTCTGAAATTTTTTAATACGGTAACCGCATATGTCCCTGATCCACCACCACAATTTTCATCACAATTGGATTCACCATTTGGGACTTATTATCCTTTTCCCAAGGTGACCTGTTACAGGACTGTTCAGAACAACGAAGTTGTACGGCATGCCACGTGTCACTGGTTCATCATCTAAGTATTATATTTGTACCACCGAAATTATAGTCTGTTCCATTTCTAGAACATCTTAAATAATTCCATTTGGACCTCTGTATCCCAAGATATTGCAATTCTCCCCAGGTGTCCTGTTTAGGGATGAATTCTGGAAGAGGCTAGAACCCTAACTTGGAGAGAACATATCTCCTGGAATAAAGAGAATATGAGGATGAATTTTGGACACAATGTTCATCAGGATTTTAGCTTCAGCCCCTGCAATTTTCAGCTCCTGAACCTTTTCCAATATTGGAATATAGCGAATGTTCCAAAATGTAGCAGTTTTAGTATTTAGGGTTTTTCTAGCTTAGGGTCAAACTAGGGTTTGACTTTCCCGGAGATTCACCCAACCAAAAATATTGATCCAGGTCTTTGGTTTGATGAGGATAATAATCCTATGCTGGTCTCACTCAAAAATTCCTCTTCTGTAGAAATCCCTAATTTCCACATCGAAAATTGAAAATGCTCGGAATCGAATTCCGCTTCGACAGAACGATGCACCCTTCAAAGGAGAGCCAGCCTAGCCTTCTTTTGCTGATTGATTGTGGAGAGAGAACCAAAAAATAAGAATCCCTAGCTTATGTAACTTGTGAAATCTTCCCTATTTAGGTTAGCTCTGATACCATGTTAACTTTTCATATGCTTTACTAAGACATCAGTATATCATTTCATTTTTCATAATAAAAGCATATAAAGCAGGATCACTGAAAGAAACAGTATCACAAGAACAACACAGATTTATCCTGGAAAACCCCTAAAGGGAAAAACCCATCAAAATCTTCCTCAATATAGATCCCCCAAAAGGGAAAAAGGTAAAACCAACAAGGAGATCAAAAACCTGATTCTCCTCCTTCTCCAGCAACTCCTCTCCTCCACAAGTGTGCTATTCCAAGTGAGTGTGTGTGTCTCAAATGAGGAGCACTACACCTCTATTTATATTCATCCGTTTACTTAAAGTTTACTCAATTAACATGTCGGATTAAGTTAACTCATGTAGGCTCGAGTTACACATGTAGGCTCAAGTAACCACACTGGGGTGCTGATGAACCACCTTTACAATTAGAGGGGACTACCTCATGACTCTTATTAGTTCTTCCGATTAGGAGAATCGGGGTACAATGTAATACAAAAGGTTCTCCCAGTTGGACCATCGGGGACCACAAAAGACACATAAAGAATATTCTTCGAAGTTACAATATTTCAACAGCAACAACCTGCGACCAGGTTGCAGGCTCACCCGAAACAGCCATTAGAGGAAATTTCAACTCAAAATGGGCCTTTTAACTTTTATTCAAATTCCATGCCATCATGTGTTAGCCAATGAAATTGATTTAAATTTTAAATACCATATAGGTCTTAAACACTTTTTTAAATAAATTTGGGGATAGGTATCATAAAAAAACTACTTTTTTTGTTTGTATTTTTGACATATCTCTCTGTGTTTTTACTCAAATTTTGATCGGGAGAGCTCGTTGGATGCGGAATTAAATTCTGCATCCAACGAGTACCCGCTCGGCATACTTTTGATGGACCCTGCTACGCCAAAAATAAGAAATACCTGAAAAAATGGAATGATGACATCATCATTCCATTTTTTCAAGTATTTCTTGTTTTTGGGGTAGCGTGGTCCATCAAAAGTATGTCGAGTGGGTACTCGTTGGATGCGGAATTTAATTCCGCATCCAACGAGCTCTCCCGATCAAAATTTGAGTAAAAACACAAGGAGATATGTCAAAAATAAAAACAAAAAAGTAGTTTTTTTCTTTTCTTCCTCCAAAATTAATAAATATTATTTTATTATTTTAACT
>LPNX010061818.1:102261-153291 GCA_001517045.1 Pseudotsuga menziesii
ACTCCTTACAAAATCACAGTTTTGATCTACGCACTCAGCTGCAGATCCCTTTAAGTGCTTAAAGCCACGCACACAACTACAGAGGTCGTCCACGCACACAGCTGGGACTTAACCTTTCTGTACAAAAATAGCCTTAGCTTCGCATCAATTCCTCATACATAAAAGCCTAACCTCACTTCTTTACAAGAGTGCCTATTTATACAGCGCACTATTACAAAAATCATGGACTTAAACCATGGGCACCCCAAACCCTAAACCCTGGACTTAAACCATGGGTTTATTACAAATAGAGGGCTTTGACTCGACCCCGACACCCATAAGACTATTTTGAGTCGTAACTCCACTTACAGACTTCCACAAAACTGCGGAGTTACTCAAAACTAAAGACCCTTAAGGTGTGTGTCCCAACAGGCCCCTAAGACTCACTAGTGGCCCGTCTCGGGACACTCTGCTGATCTTCTGGTAGGGGCACTTTGTCAGTGAACATAGTGAACTGTTTGTTGAGAGCTCGCATGATATTGTTGGTTTCTTGTTCCTTTTTGACCAACTCCTGCAATGCTGCAGATGATGCTTTGTTGGCCTTTTCTTGCGCGAATGCATCGTATTCCTTCATAACTTTGAGTTGGGTATGCACAGTAGTACTCAACTCCAGAGCTTTGCTGATAAGTGGCTGCATAGACTTTTCCACTACTGTTGCTTTTGCTCTGCATGACTCAATTTCCTATTGGAGTTCATTGCTTTGCTTTACCTTGAACATTTTCTCCATAGGAGGTAGAGTCTTAGTTTCATCTTTTACTGTATCCAACTCTATGTGTTGCTACCTGATGGTCGCTTGCAGTTGTTTGAATTATGGATGTTCCTGTAGGGTGGTCCAGGCCTCGACACTGTCTTCTAGTAGCTTTGATGCGCTGCCCACAATATCCGAGATTTTTGCTGTGGATGCCTGAATGTCTGCTCGACGTTGCTCCCTGACTTCTGGTGGGATTTCTGGGGCAAGGCGGAGCTGAAGCTCTGCAATCTGGGCCTCGTGATTGGATTTAAGCTTATATATTTCACTACGGGACTGCTGTGCGTAGTCTTTCAACCTAGATAGCCTTTGTTTTGACTCTTCCACTAGGTGTACGTGGAAGTCAGGCAGACTATGGCATGCCTCATCCATAACTCATACTAGTGTAATCTACTTACGTTCTGTGTCCCTCTTTCTCTGCTCCACTGCTTCCAGCTGTGCTGCAAGGCCCTGCTGCGTACTTATGGAATTTTCCATCTATCTTTGGAAATAGTGGTCTCGTGCCTGGATTTATTTCATAATTGCTGCCTGACAGAGATGTAGCTCCGTCATAGACATCTTGGTGTAATCTATTCCAACCTTCATGCTCATCTCCGCACGAGACGCTGCGTCAGTTAATATGAGGGTTGCACTTGACACTTGGCCTTTGTTTCTTCTGGCTGGCCATTTCCTTAGGTCTGGCTGCGCACTTACTGGGTCATTGCTTGTTGCAGCGCCAATCAATGATTTTTCTGTGATGTCCTTTAGCTCCGAAATCCTATTTGCTACACCAGTAAGCGCAGCAAGATGCATATCTGCAAACTGTGTCCACTTGCCAGTTAATTATTTTCTAGACTTCGTCAGGGCTTGCTCAAGTTCCTCCATCGTCATAGCAAGTTCTTCGTCAATAGCTTTGTCCTTTGATGCTTTTGCTTTCTTTCTGGCCTTAGGTTTGGTCACTTCTTGTACTTCTTGTGACTTCTGCTTCTCTGACCGATTAGGGTCAGATGTAATATTAACCGAGGTTTCTTCGTCATCTTCATCCCCACCATTTCCACCCTGGTCACTTTCAGTCTACTGCGATTCAGTTTGTTCTTCATTGTCCTCTGGTGGGTCTTGCTGCTACGTGTGACTAGGGCCTGCGCCCACATTGGTAGCTTGGGGAACTAGAATGTGATGTTTTTTTCCCATGTCTTTCAACCATTCCGGAGGCCAGTGCTGAACTACTACCCGGATGTCTTCCTCGCGTACCACATATAGTAACTTGAACCATTGATGTTTTGGATCTGTGCGGGCTTGGATGAAAGTATGATGCATGTCGGCACTAAAATTGGCTACGCTGTTATATTGAGAGAATAACTCATTACTGAGTCATGGGGTTCTTATGATCTCATACGAGATACTCATCATATAAAATGCAAATACACAGTTTGTCATCTGCTGTAGGGTTTTATCCTGGAAGACCCATAGAGATGCGTACCTAACTGCACCAGGCATGTCCGGAGAGATAGCAACAAACTGCACCTCGGTAGGTTCTTTCCATCCTATTAGTGCGATAAGGACTATCAACCATGAGTAGTGAAAGGGCCTACCTTTCTCCTATGCATCGCGGACATCTTCCAGGAATTCCTTTGCCAGGTATGCTACCCAGTTGTAACTGTAGCCTTCGGCACAGTTCATAGCACTTCTGATGACCGAGGCAGGTACATCAGTAGGTCTGCACTTCCACACTATCTTGCATGCTAAGAGCTCAACTGGGAAGTGAATGTTACGTTCTTTAATTGCAGAAGTGTGATACCTGTGTTTCCCCTTGGTCAGGCCAAAGCGTTCCTTCATGGTTTGTGCGAGCTTCGTATCCTCATGCTTTGAAGGAAATTCATTCCCCGAATTGGGCCCCGCTATTGGTAACCCAGTGATCTTATGAATGAGCTCGTTGTTAATAGGAATTTTCTTGTCTCCTATCCATAGGTGGCCATCATGTACTAATGCCAATAACTGCTTGACCACTATGGTCACCTGTGTGCTACGACCAAAATATGGAACATCGAGGATCTTCAACAGACCAGCTTGATCCAAGCCAACAGCCCACTGTCTTACTTCTAATAATGTCGCTCCAGTCTCGTCGTACTTGACGAAGTGTAAATATGATTTTGGTGTGAACTGAGGAAAATTTCTATGATCATTTGTATCATGGTCGGCATACTTAAGCCGGCCTATTTTTCCTGTCATGTCTCCAACTAGCTACACACCCGGTGGCAGCGAAGGAGTGTGTAATATGAACTTCTTGTTCCGTCGCGGTGGCTGAAGTCCTGGTCGAATAGGTGGAAGATACGGTGGACGCTTCAGTGCAATATTCTCATCTGGTGCAGGTGGGATGGCTGTTGAACTAGACGAAGCCATCTTAGGATCCTCCAGTGTTTTCCCAGATTGCTTGTGTCTATCTTCGTTGTTCTTAGAGCGTAATTCAAGCTTAAACTTCTTTCGGGAAGATCATGTCTGCATTGGCTGAGTTGGTGCTGGGGGGGGTTTCTTCACGGGATGTCGATGCAGGCTGAGGGTTGAAAATGCTCTACAGACCCATCTGTTCAAATTCTCTCAAGAGGTCCTGAAGTTCGTGATCACCGGACATGGGTTTAATTGTGAAACTCAAGGAAATGCAGAATGCGATTACCCCCTTCTTGGTTGTCTTCTTGTACAATCCATCAACCAAATCCGTCATAACTATGCATTGAAGGCACCAGATCTGACAGAGATCCTGTTTCCACGGCACTAGATTTCCACGAATATCATTAGGACACGTATTTAAGGAAATTAAAGTACCGGCACCACCAAATCGATAGTGTTCCAACGGTCGGCTTTTGGACTGCGCCACATTTTTTTGGTTCGGCATAACCAGAACTACAACTGCATCACAATAAGGGCCATCGATGCCACCTTGACCTTCGGCATATCATCGCAAACTCTGCGACCAAGCTGTGAGCTTCGCTCCCTTAGCTTTTTGTTCCGTGAACCTAGGTCGATACTCAGCTATTTCTTGGGCACTAAAGACAGTAACATGACAAAGCTTGGTCTTCACATACCAGTTCTCTACTACAGGTGCCCGGGTGTGTACAAACCCATGTACCCATTCTTCATGAGGTACATGCTTCCATGCTTTGTAATACTGCTCAAAGTGTTCCTGTGGGCTATCTTGCCCAACGAACCGACTTCGCACCTCCTGTCGGTGATCCCTAACTTTCAGGTGAAGGGTTTTCTGACAAGCTACCCAACTAGGAGTGTACATCTCATGGGAATTCCACCACTGGGCTGCTGTGCTTCTGAACGTGGAGTCCAAAATCTCCATTTTCGGTGACTCTGGTATATGTTCTGAGAATTGTACAAGGAGTTGTTCTGGGTCTGACAAGCCATCAAAATTAGGGAGAACTCTGACCTGCGCACCAAGCCATCTGAGAGACTTGGTAATTTTGGCACATCTATGTCCATGTAGTTCATAGAGTCTGTTCTGCCAGTTTTCTAACACATCATCTGAGTCCGTCATGCAGGAGCTGTCGCACTGCCAATCCATGAGACCTTCAGCAGTGGGATCAACATAATCTTCTTCCTTAGCTGTGATATTATAAATATGATCCAGGACATCCTGATCTTTGTCGGTGAGTGGTTCTATGCACCTTTATCCTTGAGAGGGTTCCAGTGGTATTGTGACTCTCAAATCCTTCCCTTCAAAGGTCATCTGTCTCTTCTTAAGGTTAATGACTGCTGCATTTTCCATTTCCCATTCAATTCCTAACAGGGCTGGATAGGGTTTGCTTTCATCAATGATCTCAATAACTTTGAATTCCACTAAAGTATTGACCCCATAATTATCTATTGGGACACTAGGGAATCTCCCTAGGGGCACAATCCTTTGCTAATTGGATAACCTCAACTATATAGGGGACCAGGCAAGGGAAGGTTTCCCCATTTGCTCCCAGGTTTGCTTGGTTAGGACATTGACTTCTGATCCTAGCTCTAGAATGACATCAAACATATCACACTCCCCTATCTGAGCATTCAATCTCATTTCCCTCCTAGCTCTTCGGACACGATTAACAGTTTTCTCCTTATCAACTCTTTTTTGAGGTTCACAGAAAGCAAGAACTTTTTGCAACTCCTTTAAAACATTCTGATTCCTTAAGAGTTTCATACAGCTCTGTAAGAAGGAGGACAGTGTACTTACTTTATCTGTTGAAGCGTCTTGCAGCTGCGACTCCTGCTGATGTTGCTGCGTGGGTACTACTGTTGTGCTAGGATCAACAAAATTGTGCTTGGCTTCCATGACTCTCTCTTGTTTTCTTTCAATATCAATTTCTTGGACTTTTGCGGGGGCCTTACAAACCCAAGCCTCGTCAGGCTGTTTCTCTGTATTCTGTAGGTGCTTCGTAGCTCCACTCCGCGTGACAACATTAATGGCTGGGGAAGGTCTTTGTTCAATGAAAATCATCTGAATATTCTGAGCAAGGCAACTTTTTCTTTCCTGAATTTTAGCTATTAGCTACGGACATTGCTCGATCACATGATCTACTGCGCGACAATACCGACATGTCGTAGTTGGGTTCCAACAGTCTCTAGCTAGATGCCCAGCTTGGTTACAGTTGTAACATAAAACCTTGCCTCTGCCTCTTCCTGTCATACCACCACGACCACGACCTCCAAAATCACCTCTACCAGATGCACCACCGCGGTAGCCATAGCAATCATTGCCCTGACCCTCATTTTGTACCTGATAGGCGTCATAGGTGCGTTCTCTCATGAGGTCGTAACTGTGACACTCATCTTCATTATGTCCTACTGACTTACAGAACTTGTAGTAGGGGTTCTTGGGGACTTGCACATATCTCTGGAGTAGATGACAGTTTTTGGGTCGATGCTGGCCAGTTGTCTGATAGATCCCACAATATAAAACAACGGGGTTGAATGGACTTGGCGCACCAGTATTCAGGTAGTTTCTTACCACAGGACACTGTTCCCTGTCGTGACCTTCTGTCCGACATTGTGTACACCAAAACTCTTCATGACCGGTTTTTCCCTTCTTCATATCGCGAAGCTCTAGAGCCATCACGGCCAACTACGCCTGGATTTGAGCGATACCAGAATTATCTTCGACAGGGGCGGTCTCAAGCTTCATCGCAATTTCCATAGCCTCTTGCTGGTCAGCAACCTTCTGTTGCATGAGTGGCATTCTGATATGTGGCAGTAATGCTGCAATGAACCATTCCTTTTGCTGCATAGGTCCAATGGTGAAACTGACCTGGTCTAATAGAACTTTGAACCTGTGATCAAAGTCCCATACTGATTCGTCACGCCACTACTGAATCTCTTTCAATTCAGTGATACATTGCGACTCTGATTTCAGTTTCTTAAACTATTTGATTATTGCAGCTTTAATATCATCTAAGGCATGAATTTGAGTACTGGAGAATTTCATGAACCAGGTCAAAGCCCTGTCCCTGAAAGACGTAACGAGTTGCGCACTTCTTACCACTGGATCTGTAATGTTCTTAGCATTCCACACTACTTCACATAAAAACCAGAACTGTTCTGGATCCTCTGATCCAATTCCTTTGAAAACATGGAGCTTAATATCATCAGTGATGTGGGCCATATTAGATCTAGGGGGGTTGGGAGGGGGACAGGAAGTAGGCGGGGGGGAATTTACTGGGGTAGACTGACCTGCGACAGGAATACTCGAGCTAGGGTGACTTTCAGACTACGACCTATTTTCAGGGATAACAGGTCTGTGCTGCGGGGTTACCGGAGGGTTTCCAACAGAAGGGGTTTCTTCAAGGTTTGAATCTGCGGGATTTACAGGGAAAGACGTGGTATCCTGCCCTAAGGAATAGGATCCAAAATCTCTCTTGTACCTTTTTCCACTTCACAGCAAACCGCTTTGCTCGTCGAGGGTACTTTCACTTGCAAACATGGGTTAGTAATACCAAATCTAACAGTCTGATTCAATCAGCAATATACCTTTTTTAGCTAATATCATTTTAATTCTCAAACTAAATAAATTCAAAAACTTACCCCTTGGTCCTTTGAAAAACTGCCCCTCGGCTTCACTAAAGGAAGTGCTCGTGTCGATGGCGAACTCCATCACAAATTCTTCAAGAGTTCACGTCATCCAGAAATCAACATCGCGAGATATCTCGTTGTTCACCCTTTTCAATATATTAGCTCTGGCGGAGGTCCAAGTAGGAAACTGACCTTCTCAAAAGTTCATCCTTCTCTCTTCCAACCTAGATAACCACTAGTGCAACTCTATGTGGATACTACCAAAGAAAATTTCATAAGCATCACAAAAAACCTACCTTTGTAAAAAGTCGCTTGCACTACGACGTGGATCTTTTTTCTCTTGCTCGGCGAATTTCAGATAAGTCTCATCAAGCCAATCACCGATTTCCTTCATGGAGGGTTTCCAAAACATAGCCCTTGAGGTACGACGTAAACCCCTCTTGAGCAGATACTGAGTTCAACTGGAAATGGAACCAATTTGTTGGGAAATAGGGGAGACCTAGGTTTTAGACCTTTTACTTCGCACCAACAAAAGACCCACATTGTTGGCCCTTTCGGTAACAACCTATGAACAGGTTGCAGTCTCACCCGAAACAGCTATGGGGTGCCGTAGAATCAAGTTTATGCAAGCACAAGAGAGATATTACTGTACCTTTAGCCTTTAATAACTTATAATCAATTAACACAGTACTTCGGCATTCACAGATATATCTTCGCAGTTAGATAGACAAACAGTGACTTGCTTAACCCTTACTGGGAATTCACAGCGAAGCTAGTATTTTAGCAGCGACCTTACTTATTAGATATATATATATTTATCAATGCATAAAGAACATAACAAAATTAACACAAGAACCACAACACCAGATATAACGTGGTTCACCCCCAGTGTAGGGGCTACGTCCACAGAACTGTGTTTTATTCAACTCTTTACAAAATCACAATTCTGATCCGTGCACTTAGCTGCATATCCCTTTAAGTCCTTAAAGCCACGCACACAGCTATGGGCCTCTACGCACACAACTGCATATCTTCTTAATCATTTACAAACACTCTGCGCACACAGCTGCAGAGGTCGTCCACACACACAGCTGGGACTTAACCTTTCCATACAAAAATAGCCTTCGCTACGCATCAATTCCTCATACATAAAATCCTAACCTCACTTCTTTACAAGAGTGCCTATTTATACAGTGCACTATTACAAAAACCATGGACTTAAACCATGCGAACCCCAAACCCTAAACCTTGGACTTAAACCATGGGTTTATTACAAAAAGAGGACTTTGACTCTACCCTGACACCCCTAAGACTGTTTTGAGTCGTAATTCTGCTTACAGACTTCCACAAAACTGTAGAGTTACTCAAAACTAAAGACCCTTAAGGTGCACATCCCTTACTCAAAACTAAAGACCCTTAAGGTTTTCTTCATCCTCGTCAATTGCATTTTTTACAATTTCATTACCTGGCATGGCTAATAACATATTGTTATTATGTGTTGCGACAAATTTGTTTTTGTATAAGAGATAGGGAAAAGTAGGGTCATTTGATCGAAGACGTAGGAAATTTTTATTCAGATATGTTATGTCACTATTGGTATGTATATTTGTACAGATTCTATTCAGAATAGCAATAAATGTTGCATTTGTTTATGCATTGTATTATGCAGTTCATAACATTTTACATTTTCTTTCCAGAAATCATGGGTTGTAATTTGCTTACTTATTATAGGTTGTTCAAATATCAATGAATCTTGGACAAGTTGTGCTTAATAAAGATCGCCACAGAATATCATATCAACATTTCCAAAGTATTTAGTTTGTACATGTTTTATGTTTCTGAGAGACTGAGATGATCATCAATTGAGTATAGAAATCAAATTCCAATAAGAGATGCTTCATAAATGAAAACAACTTGCAATTCATGGTAAAGTTTTGATAAGATATCTAGCATGTCTTTACTAAGTGGGATAATTTCAGATTTGTTGAGTGGCATCATCAGTGTCGAGTGTATTGTTGTTCCACTTGCATTATATGAAGCTTTACCAATATATGCTAGTATCAATCCCTTTGGATTTAATGGATCAATAGTATTGTTTTCATCATAGATTCGTATAAGCATTTGAAATATTGCCTTAGTTGTGAATGTTTTTCCTGTTCCTACCCGACCAGTAAAGAACAAGAAAAATGGCGTGTATAAGTCTTTACATTTTTTATTGCAATGTATTTGACAATTGCTTATTGTTATTTGTTAATCTTTCTTCTTAAGTTTGTAGTACTCTTGGTTTTCTAAAAGAAATGGATGCTCTGTTACTTGGAAACTAATGTTAATTGGTTTTTGTGAATTGATTTGTGATAGGCATTGTAAATCTGTCTGTAATTCATAGTCTCTACTATGATTTGTATTTTTTCCTTCATATGTTATTGCTTCAGAGTTGTTTATAGTTCTATTGTCAATGTTTTCCATTTCATTGTCTAAAGCACCCCATAATGGGTTGATGTCATATGTAAATTTGTCTTGATTCATTTGTATTGTTTGTTCATTTAAAGTATATGCAACTTGCCATGTTGAATGGCATTGATTTAGTGAGTGTTCATTGTTTTCAAATGGAACATACAGTAATAGATTTTCTCTGTAATAGTTTTCATATTCAACATGTTTTCTATAATTTACAAATATGATTACATTTGGTTTCTTTCTCTTTAACATGAGTGTCCTGTATTTGTTGTAGTTGTCTACAATTTATTCTAAGAAAATATGATTTATTGCGATTGGACATGCAAGATAATAATCAATGATGGAACGACACATAATGTCTTCTGAACTGCCAGGATCTTGTTTTAATAGAAAATTTGGCTTGAGGATGAACGTCCCCTCATTAATTGATGGTGAGGTGTTTATAAAAACACATTTCCTTGAACTGGAATTTAGGGGCATTGAAAGTGCTATGTGCACAGCCTATTGAGCTGACATTTGTTGAAGGTTAAGTAGTGTATTCCCAAGTGTACATATCATTTCTATAGCATTGATTTTTATCTTTTCATGTTCTCTATGTATCTTCTTAAATGTACTTGTCATCGATCTATCAATTTTTTGTCATATATGAATTACAATACAATGCTGCAACATATGCATTCAATATGTATTGAGAATCTCTATTTGCATTCCGTAGATATGGCATTTCTGCCGAAAAACTATTATTCCAAATATGTGAGGGTTCTCTCTTTAGAAAGATTGTTGGTTGTTTTATATGTACTTGTATTTCCTCGATGTAATCCTCTTCTAATAATTTGATTTCATGCAAGAAATATTCAAAACCTATCGAATAATTGCATTGTCTTTTATCTAGGATTGAAAATAGTGACTATCACCTACTTTGTACTATCTCATTTGTTGATTCAATTGGCACATGGATTCTTGTTCTTTTCATTGGGGGCATGGGAAAGTTGTATCTACAATTTGATTTTTTGTTTTTTCTTAAATATTTTTGTGTTGTAATGTCTATGTATATTGACAAGTTTTGGATCCAAATGGTCTGTAGTACATGTTATGTAAATGTCGACAATTGTTTCAATATCTGTTTTGTCACCTTTTCCATATACTGGGGAATTTTCTATTCATAAAAGGGCATGATCATGTTCACTTCCCTGATTTTGGGATTCTATTATAAAGTAGTAATCTAGAATTTTTCCTAAAAATGCTTTGTCATCACATATGAGTTGTTTAATTTCATTTATTCTATGCCGATAGTACCTACTACATGTTACTAGTTCTTTTCTTATAATATAGTCAATATCAAAGTCTTCTATCCTTTCAATATGTTTTATTTTTCTTCTTTTTATCTATAGCTCAAATAATGCATTTACTGATGGTGTCCATCAATGCTCTGCACTTGTGAATGTAACAAAGAATCTTGGTGGACCTAGTTGTCATATCATTGCAAATATATTGTTTTTTATTTGTTGTAGATAATTAGGGGAAATGCGTATGTTGTTGAAATCTTAGTAACCAATATCATATTTGAGTAATTGTTCTAAGTTTGGTTTGTACTTTAAGACCCTTTTCAAGTAATTTTCTTCCTCTAAGTTGTCCTTTTGTTATTCGTAACCATAAGCAATACATAACTTGGTCATTGATTATTCGCATTGTTTTGAAAAACAAATTTGTTGCGTGATTTGAAAAATTCACCAAATGCATTTTGTAACTCCCCTTTTAATATTTTTTTATAACTAAATCTATCTACAATGTCATTGTCACGTAGATCTTCGTAGAACAATACTGGAAAGTTCATCTCTTCTGCATATGTTTCCTTGAATATTCCTAGTGGTCATTGTCCTTTGACTGGTGCAATTTCAAGAATCTTGTCTTGCAAATCATGCACACATTGTGAGTATGTGAATCCATGGATTAATGTTTCATTTGGTTTGTCATCCTATGATTTTCTTTCAATTTCATTTGTATTGTCATATCTTTCATTTTGCAGTGTGCTATTTTTATTTTCTCCTATTGCATTGTCCCATTCTTTGTTTATGTCAACATTCTCAATTTTATATAGATGTCTTGAACATAGTTCCTTCAATGCTTTCATAACAGTTTTTTACGTACTTTTCTAGTTTGATATGCATTTTTGTATTGCAATCATCTCTTCAATTCAACTGCAATTTTCATTGTTTCATTTACAAATTGTTGTAATTCTCTTTGAATGACATCCATATGAATAGGTACATTGATAATTGTACCTGTAAGTCCCATTTGGGATCATTTATAACCCCATTGTCTTATTTATGCAAAAAAAGTTCTTAGAGATGCAAGTCATTCTTCAAGTTCTGATAATGCTGCCACAATATGCAATGGAGTATTGCGTCTGATTTGTTCTGGTACTACAAACTGTGGAGTTTTCCATTTTGAATTGCCCTTTCACAACTTGTACATATTTTCTTATTCAGAATTGCTTTGTCATTTTGTACTAAGTTGTGATACTCAGTCTCTAGCTCTTGTGTAATATAGTTCATGTTTTTTTCAAATTGCAATTGTTCACAAATTGAACATTTGTTTTTGGGTGTATCCTGAATCTTTGTCATATAGATTTTTTTTGTTGTTTTTTTGGCCCTAGGCATGTGCTTACTAATAGAATAAGTTTTGGTTGTTATATTTGCACTTAATATTTGTTTTAGTCTATGATACATAAGCTTCCTAGTAGTATTATATATAGTTTCCAAATTGATAGGATTTGTAAACGAAACGTTTTATGTTCTTGTTTTTTATTCATCATCATTCAAATTGCATTTGTCAAGTTCATTTGAAAATTTCAATGAGCCTAAAGGTTTTGAATATCACATCTCTTCATTTTCATTTGACACAATCATTAAGCATGGTGTTTGGCTCAACTTTAATTTATTTAGCTTGCATGTCTCATTTGAAGGCAAACAAACATTGTAATAATGTTTCATTTTGACACTATCTGTGTTTGCACATAATATTTGTTTCAGTTTTTTATATCTAATTTTTTTAGTGTTACTGAGTGTAGTTGTTAAATCGCCAGAAGCTACACATGGAACACTAATTGCTTTTGTTTTCTTGTCATCCCTGTCCAAGTTGGGTCTGTTTTGATAACCTGCATTACATAATCCTTCATTTATTATGGTTATGATTCTTTTGGTTGTTATCTATTCTAGTTTACTGTGATTTGATTTATGTCTCATAGGTGAATTCATATTTAGTTCATTGCATTGTACATCCAATATGCTGTGCTTTCCTCTTTTTATTAAATGATCATCTACATGTCTTTTGGTTGGTTATGTGGTTGACTCATTGTAATGCAAATGTGATTTGCATTTATAGTTTTTCATAATCGTTGGCTCATAATGTAAATGAGATGTTTCTGTATCAAACTATAATATGTCATATGTTTCACTATAGTTTGTGTTAGCCGAGTATAAATTTTTTACAGTCATGGTAGTAGAGCACCAGAGCCTGATGTTTGCATTGAAGATGCCAACATACCCATTGGAAACAAAATGGTCCACCTTCTATCTTACCCTGTTCATATGGCATTGCCATGTTTATTAAATATCCTTGCCAATTTGTTATTGTTTTCATTTTCTATATAACATTAGTTGATAAATGTTCTCTAAGACAATGCATTGCAAATTGATTACCATCGATAATTGCATTGAAAAATGATTGGGATATGTACAGTCTTAGGGACTGTACATTGAAGTCAGTTTCTATTAAGTGGCAAATTGCATTGAACAAACTGTTCCCATGGTTTTCTATGTATGTAGTTGTTATGTTTAATCCATGTAGTTTGATGTCATTTGAAATGCAGCTCCAATCACTGATACATAATATCAAAATTGCGACAGTTTTTCATTGTTATTTCCACATTTCTTCGTCTCAATTGCGACAATAATGTCCACAATGTTTCGTGGAACTTATTTCATGGATTTAAAGAAAATAATAATAAGATGTCAATATAGAGAAGAAAATTGGCCTTCACGTGTCTTCTATATGGTGTCCTTGAATTTGATTTTTTTAATTCATTTTCTACGTTTCGTCGCTTTATCGACAAAGTTGTCATCCATATAACAGCGAAAATATGGCCAAAAACTGCTAGGATTTCTTTTTTCCACATAAAACCGTGGAACACTTTCGACGAATGTTTGTCTCTCTATCGACAAATTCTGGAATTTGAATAGAAATTTATGGAAAACCATGGAAAACCAATCTCTATCGACAAAATCTGCAAGTTGAACGGTAATTTTTCGACGAAAAATTCATCGTTATAGCGATGATATTTGTGGAAAACCACCCAGGATTTCAACAGTTTTGCAATACTCGTGACAAAAGTTTGTCGATATTGCGACAAAACTTGAAGGTTTCAAAAAAAATTTAAAAAACCGTGGAAAGGAACCATCCTTTCCATGGTTTTGTATCTTCAATAAGTGCTTGTGAAAAAATACATACTATATTTTAAAGACAAAGAAATGAATAAAATATAACACAGGAAAGGTGATTTATAGAAAATAAATATATCGGGAAAGTAAAATATGGGAAAAAAACATATTGAAGTAAAAGGGAAAAAAATAAATGGGAAGTTTAGGGGGGAGGTAAAAAAGTGTTAACTCTGTTAGAATAATCAACCCATAGTTTACCAACTTAGACATTAATTCCATTATTTTTGTCTTATTTGCCTAGTTCATGTGTCCCACCTTGTGCAAGTTGCTATTTGTCTATCCATAATGGTCAAAATTGCCTTATTTGACTCATGTAGCATATGGGAGAGCTAAAGGAATCAATTTTGCTTTATTCCTAGCCTCCTAGGCACCCTTCTGCTTTTTCTGCTTTATTGCTTGCTTTTTCAGTGTTTTAAGGCAAAAGGAAAAGCTAGAGTAGGTGAGGTTGACTAGTTTTTTGTCCTACACATCCTCCTCTCTTTTCTCCATGCAAAATCATGTATGAGCTGCCATTCCACCACTCTTTAGCTTTCCTAAGCCTTTTTTCCAATTCGTGAGCTCCATGACAGATTTGGGATCAGCTTTTTACACCTATGGGGGATTTGCTTATTTTTGGTAAGCCTGTTTTATGCTAGATTTGATTTGCTCCTCATGCAATCGAATCCTTGATGTATTATATTTATTCAGTAGCCTATGTTATTACAAGGTTGGCTATTTTACACTTACATAATACATTTTAGTGTTACAGATCCATTTTCAGTCTCTTTTGTGAGTGATTTTGCGTGATCAATTGTTAATTGTTGTGAGTAAAATTAATCTATCACTGGGTTTCATTTCCACATGGTATCAGAGCTGGTATAGATTGTATTCTCTTCTTCAAAAATTGTTTTGCAGGTTCGACATCAGTGACTGGAAGCCTTCTACTGACAGCCGAGACAGATTTTCTAAGCTATGGATCAATCACAGAAAACTATATTGACTCCTTTCAATTTATTTGAATGGAAAGCAGAGATGGAGATACTGTTGAGAGAAAAAGGCCTCTACAGGGTGACTATGGCAACAGAAGTAGATCCCAATGCAGCTATAGAGAATATAAATTGGCACAACAGGAGGGATGAGGCCTATGGCCTTCTGTGCCTGAGTATTTCCAAAGGACTCCTTTTCCATCTTGATGGATTGACATCACCGAATGAAGTATGGGAGAAGCTTTCTGATCTTTTTGGAAAGACAGATGAGATGAGGGGACATCAAATCGAAAATGAGCTGATTTCTCTGAGTCCAAATAGCTTTGAATCCCTACAGCTATATCTCTCCAAGTTCAAAGCACTAGTTTTGCAGCTGAAACATTGTGGTATTGAAAAGAAAGATGATCAGCTCGTACTGGCCATCCTCTCGAAGCTAGGCCCTGACTATTCAGCATTTGTTTCGACCTTCTATGCCACAAAACTGACAGCTCGAACCTACAAGATGACTAGCCTTGCAGATTTCATGGAATCTCTCACACAAGAAGAAGACAAGCTGGTGATGATGGGAACCATCAAACCATCCAAAGATCAAGCCTTGATTGCTGGAGATTTGAAGGTGGATTCAAAAAGAAAAAAGAAAGCTAAAAATCCACCTGAGCAAAAGAGAGACAAGAAACAGTCTCCAGAGGATCTACAAGGTCCTAAGAAGAATACCTAGAAGAAGAAAAACAAAGGTGAAATGAACAAGTGCGCATACTGCAATAAGGGCAATCACTCTAAAAGATCTTGTATGAAAAAGTAGATTGATATGCTCACCCAACTCCTGGAGAAGAATGGCATCTCCCTTCCAGAAAGCTCAAAGAAGAGAGAAGGAGGATCAAGTTCAGATGATAGAGAGAGAGTTCATGCATTGGTTGCTGGCACATCAAGCTCACCCAGTTTTATCATTGATTCTGGAGCTTCAAGACACATGGTTTTGACTAAGGAGGCCTTCTCCTCACTGGACAAGTCGAAAGGACCATCTATTATACTGGGAGATGACTCTCTCACTGGAAGTATGATCAAAGGAAGGATAGATCTTGATCATGGTCAGTTCAACAATGTGCTGTATGTCCCTGGTATTGCCTCCAACCTCCTATCAGTGTACCATATGACCCACACTGGGTCTCCTAAGAAGGTCATATTCTCCCTTGATGAAGTTGAGATCACAGAGATCTCAAGTGGTAGAGTCATTGCAAAAGGAGTTGCAAATCATGCTCAAAAGGTATACATGTTCTCACACTTCCTACCCTACTCAAACCCCTCTGCTCTTCTGATTCATACTAATGAAGCTAGCAAGCTATGGCATGAAATATTTGGCCACCTAAACTACAAGTATCTATCTGATCTTAGTGAGAAAGAGATGGTCATAGGGTTTCCCAAGATAAAATTTTCCAAAGGAGTCTGCCAAGGTTGTATCCTAGGAAAACACCCAGAGCACAAATTTGAGAGAGCTAGTCATGAGAGAACCTCTACACCCCTCAAGATGATTCATAGTGATGTTTCTAGCCCATTCCCTCATATGTCCATGAGTCAGGCCAAATATGCATTGACCTTTTTTGATGAATTTTCCAGGTACTGCTGGGTTCACTTCCTGAAACACAAGTCTGAAGTTTTTGGCCTATTCAAAGTCTTTAAGGCTTTGGTTGAGAACCAGTCTGGGAGGAAACTCAAGGCCCTCAGATCTGACAATGGTAGTGAGTATGTCAAGTATGAGTTTATTAATTATTGTGGAGATGCAGGTATTCAGATGCAGCATTCTATCCCTTACACACCACAACAAAATGGTGTTGCTGAGAGGAAGAATAGATCACTGAAGGAGATGGCAACATGCATGATGGAGGCCAAAACTTTGCCACCAAAGTACTGGGCCAAAGCTATCAATTGTGCAGCCTATATCCAGAATAGGGTGCCTCACAAACATCTTGATGGCATAACTCCCTTTGATGCATGGAGTGGGCACAAGCCAGATGTGACCGATTTTAGGATTTTTGGCTCAAAGGCTTGGGCTAGAATCCCAACAGAGAAGAGGAAGGATTTGCAGCCCCAAATCCAAGAGTGTCTTTTTTTTAGATACTCTGAAGATTCAAAAGGATACAAGTTGATAAATTTGAGCAAAAACAAAGCCTTCATTGAAAGGTGTGTTCATTTTGAAGAAGAACCCCTTGCAGCAGTGGAAGTTGGTGAAGCCTCTTCACCACATGAACCTCAAGAAGTAAGTAAAGAGTTTGTTGAACATGCTGATTCTGATTTTTATGATGGAGATGAGTTTATTGCAGACCCTAACAGACCTACAAGGCCAAAATGGGAAGCCAAGACACTACATGTAGCAGGAGAGCTAGTCGAGGATCCCAATGACCCAAGGAGGACTAGATCTCAATTTGAGAGTGGTCTATGCATGAAGGATCCTATGTTTGATGAAAAATGCTATTTGATGGTGGATTATTATCCCAAAACATTTGAAGAAGCAGCAGGAGATCCAATATGGAAAACAACCATGAAGGAGGAGTTCAGCTCACTCCAGAAGAGCAACACATGGGAGCTAGTGGATCTTCCTCCAGGAAGAAAGTTAGTCCAGTGTAAGTGGGTCTATAAGACCAAATTTGCTGCTGATGGTTCACCACTGAAGTAAAAGGCCAGATTGGTAGCCAAGTGCTACTCACATGTTCATGGCATAGATTACAATGAGATCTTTTCCCTAGTGGCAAAAATGGATTCCATCAGGCTAGCTCTAGCCATTGCAGCCTCAAGGCAATGGGAGGTACATCACATGGATGTAAAGTGTGGCTTACTGAATGGAGATCTCACTGAGGAGATATATATGCAGAAGCCTCAAGGTTTTTCTACTAACCCTTGTCTTGTGTGCAGGGCAAGCCCCCAGGGCTTGGTATGCTAAGATCGATAGCTTCTTGCTATGACTGAATTTTGTTCGGTGAAAATCAGATCCAAATGTCTATTTGAAGTTAGTTAATGGTTCATTAATGATCATTGTGTTATATGTTGATGACCTACTCATTACAGGAAGCTCACAGGCTGAGATTGCTTCCTTGAAGAGTGCTATGAACCAAGCCTTCTCCATGACAGATTTGGGGCTCTTAAGTCAATTTTTGGGGCTTGAGATTGCTCAATCCAAAGCTGGAATCAAGGTGCACCAGTCCAAATATGCCTTGGAATTTCTGAACAAATTCAAAATGAAAGATTGCAAAGCAAGCAAAACTCCTTTCCTTTCAGGAGTGAAGCTAGAAGAAGCTGATTCTTCACCGATGGTAAACAATACATTGTATAGGCAATTGATTGGATGTTTGTTGTATCTGACACATACTCAAACTGATATTTGTTATGTAGTAAGTGTGGCTTCTAGATTCATGGATCAGCCTCAAGAGATCCATTGGAAAGCATCCAAAAAGATCCTTAACTTTGTTAAGGGAACAAGGACACATGGGATCTTCTATAAAGAAAAATCTGATCTTGATTTGATTGGATTTACTGACAGTGATTGGGAAGGTGATAGCACAGACAGAAAGTCCACATCAGGATATGTGTTCATGCTTACAGAAGGGCCAATCAGCTGGTAAAGCAAGAAACAGAGTGCCATTGCACTCTCATCTACAGAAGTTGAGTATAGAGGAGTTGTTAATGCAGCAACTCAATGTTTATGGTTGCAGGGTTTACTTGGAGAGTGTGGCTTCGAACCAGAGTAATCAAATACCATCTACTGTGATAACCAAAGTACCATTCGAATCTGCAAAGATCCAGTTCAGAAGCAGAGAACCAGACACATTGAGATCCATATGCACTACATCAGAGAGCTTGTGCATGATGGCACCATTCACCTACTCTTCTGTTCATCTTTAGAACAAGTAGTTGATATCTTCACCAAAGCATTTTGTGAGAAGACCTTCAGCAATCTCAAATCACTGCTATGGATTGCTGATCATGTTGTGAAAGCATGAGCGAAGACAAGATTCCAAATTTTTTTTTTACAGTCCATGTTTAAGGGAGGATTTTCCCAAGTTGGTTTTGCCTCTTTCCTTGGTTGTATGGACATGCAGTATGTAAAAGGGTGACTAAGCCTTGTTTCTAGGCCCTATATTTTTGATATATTACTCATAATTCAGGCTTAAGGGGGCGTGTTAGAATAATCAACCCATAGTTTACCCACTTAGACATTAATTCCATTATTTTTGTCTTATTTGCCTAGTTCATGTGTCCCACCTTGTGCAAGTTGCTATTTGCCTATCCATAATGGTCAAAATTACCTTATTTGACTCATGTAGCACATGGGAGAGCTAAAGGAATCAATTTTTCTTTATTCCTAGCCTCCTGGGTGCCCTTCTGCTTTTTCTGCTTTATTGGCTGCTTTTTCAGTGTTTTAAGGCAAAAGGAAAAGCTAGACTAGGTGAGGTTGACTAGTTTTTTGTCCTACACATCCTCCTCTCTTTTCTCCATGCAAAAGCATGTATGAGCTGCCATTCCACCACTCTTTAGCTTTCCAAAGCCTTTTTTCCAATTCATGAGCTCCATGATAGATTTTGGATCAGCTTTTTACGCCTATGGGGGATTTGCTTATTTTTGGTAAGCCTGATTTATGCTAGATTTGATTTGATCCTCATGCAATCGAATCCTTGATGTATTCTATTTATTCAGCAGCCTATGTTATTGCAGGGTTGGCTATTGTACACTTACATAATACAGTTTAGTGTTACAGCTCCATTTTCAGTCTCTTTTGTGAGTGATTTTGCATGATCAACTGTTAATTGTTGTGAGTAAAATTAATCTATCACTGGGTTTAATTTCCACAAACTCACTCTTAAAAATAAGGCATAATGATTTAAGAAGTTCCCAAAAGTACCCAAAGTGACCCTAAGCACCCTAACTATTGCCTCAAAAACTGTTTTCCTGTTAGGATGCACAAATTCATAATAATTGGCTAAAATAGATAATTAGAGGCTAAAGTGGCACCTCTTAGAGCATATTCTATGACAAGGTAGGAGGGTACATCTATGGAAATACCATCGATAAAATACGTTGTAAGCACCACAGGGATTGTATAAACATTAATTAAAAAATATTCTAGGCACCACTGAGAGCTGATTTCTATGATAATGTAGGGGGGTACATATATAAAAAATACAATCGATAAAAGATGTAAGAACCATTGGGCTTGAATCAACTTATTGTGATCCAAAATTAGGTTAATCCTACTGGGGTTTAAAGAGACCACAAGGGCTTCGAAGGATTCCTAGAGAGCTTGGAAGAAGCCCACGGAGGTATGTAAATACTCGCAGAAGCTTAAAGAAGCCCACAAGTTAGAAGTAAAGGAAGCCCATGTTCTGAAGATGGAGGGAGCCCAAGATTTGAATACCGAGGAAGCTCGTAGGTGTAAATGAAGCCAGAGAAGGTCAAGCCCGCAATTTCTGGAAGAGATGAAAATGAAAAACTGATCCTTCTTATGCAACCACCTCAAGCATGGCCAAAATCGGTCAAAGTTAGTACCAAATATTCCCGAAAGAAAAAAAAGTCCCTTGAGCACATGATAGGAAAGAGACATGGTAATCAACAAAAAATTGACAACTTATTTCTATTCTTTAACTATGCATGATCTCATATAACAAAAAATTCGTCATAGATCACCTTTGGGCATTGATCAGAAGCAGGTTGCACAGTTGACATGCGATTTGTAGTTTATAAACCATATCATGATTTCCTTGGAGACACTCCTCATGAAATATCATCACTTTCTCTACTACATGTGAAGAGATACTAGTGATAATTAATCATACTACAAAAAAATAAGATGCATTGAATTCGTCTTTATTGAAAAATAAATAAATAATAAAAAAATAACTCAACCCCTAGGGAAAAAGAGTAGTTTTCACCTGGAAAATATGTGTAGGATATTTATAGTGCCAACTGGTGGTAAGTTGTTTTGATGTTGCTCATTATTGGAGGAGGTGAATATGAAAAGTTAATCCTTCTTATGCAACCACCTCAAGCATGACCAAAATTGGTCAAGTTAGTATCAAATATGCCCATAAGATAAAAAAAAGTCCCCTAAGCACATGATGGGAAAGAGACATGTTAGTCAACAAAACATTGACAATTTATTTATATTCTATTACTAGGAATGATCTCATGTAGAAAAATATTCATCATAAATTACCTTTTTCCACTGAGAAGTAGGTTACATAGTTGACCATGCAAATTGAAGTTTAGAAACCATATCATAATTTCCTTGGAGACACTCCTCATGTAATAACATCACTTTATGTGCTACCTTTGAAGATCAAGACATAGGAATTTATGGTCCACATATGTGCCATGCAACAACTAAAATTTTATCATCACAGTAATCAGAATGCGTAAAATAGTGCAACCAATAACCAGTGTTAATCATTTAAAGTGTCATTTAGCATATGATTTCCAGATCTATGTATGTGATAGCATAGATATAAAATACTAAACTAATGAAAATTTAGTGCCAAACTAACCATAATGTTATTATCAATCACGTGATCCTATATGTAAGCTCTGAAATATAAAATCATCAAGTGTCTTACCATCACCCAGCTCTCAATAGCAATAATAGGTACTAAGAAAATCTAAAACAATACTTACTAAAATAATGTCAGAATTGTATCACTGTGCATTCAGAGATGTAAGGTTCCATATCTCAGTAAAAAGTCAAACTTACATTTACCCAGAAAACTAATGCGAATAGGGCATAAAACTAATCAAATCAATAAGATATATTTTGCAACATACACCACCATCTAAATAGTTTGAAATACTAACTTGTTTTCTATTTTGAGTGTGCAGAGAAGGAATCTAGGGCATATGAGGTCTACAATAAATATTGAAGACCTATGTTTAATTAAGGAGAGGGCTCAGATTGTGGGAGTAGTAGGTCTGCATTTTTAGGGTTTTACACAAAAATTATTTTTTCAAGGCTTTCTTTTTTGATAAAATAAAAGTTATATAAACACATAAAAATTAAGTCTAAAACCTAAGAGAAACAAAAATAACCTAAGAATAATATTTACAAGTATACAACTCAGAAATTTTAGTTTTGAAAGATAAATGAACAATTACGGTTTGAAAAATTAAAATTTCTTAACCTAGGGTTTCATCATGCCGAAATTATAGGAAGAAGGGCCGAAAAAAGACCAATTTATTCTACGTGATTTTTCTTCTATTTTTCTACGTTACTAAGAAGAATTTTTCTTTTATGTAGAAGGTTGTCTCCTAGTTTGGATGATAGTCTAAAAGTAGTTATTTACTATCGGTTGTATCTCATGTACCTCAATAGAATGAAATAGAATTTAAGGATAAAGACAAACACATTAAGGATAAAGAACACATAAAAACCCTTACGTTATCATTTTCCTTTTTCCAGATCCATTCACCCATACAACTTGATAAGAGTTGTCCATGAGATGCATTTACATCACCAAGACCCGCATAAATCATCAAAGACAGAATTTTTATATGAGTAAATAATATATAAGAAAATAAACAGTCATTTAAATCCTACTACAAAGTCCTGTAGAAATCAATGAACCGTGAAATGTTAAATTTATTAACAATTTTTTAAGAAATAGACAAGCATTTAAAAATTTACAACCATCTTTAATACATAGTAATAAAAGAGTATTTATACCTTATTGAGCTCCTTTCTGTTTCGAGAATAGTTTTATATTCTCTACTGAACAACGCCAACCACGTGAAGGTGGAAGCTCATATGGCCCTTGCCCCCCTCACATCGCTCTCAATTCCCCATACCCAATAAATGATGTTGTTTACATAGAAAACATATAATCATCCATGCATAACTAGGCTAGTCATCAAAACATATAAACATAAAAAAATTGAAGCATAATGAGGTAATTCATATAAACAATGTTTTAGACTAACAACATTAGTATACATCCAAATACAAGTGATGAATTTATACATCTACTTTTTCTTTGATTCCTATTTTTTTACATTGTAATAACTAACGATAATTGGGATATTATCATCATCATTTGGTGGAATATCTACAAAGCCATTTCCCGCTACTGTTTGTGTTTCTATGCCCTCATGTATCATACTTCTTGTACGTTGTTGATTAGGGCGTGGAGGTAGTTCCGAAGGGATGTGAACTGCAACAATGAAAATGGGCATATCAATATGTTGAAATATTATTGAAATTGATAGTTCGTCATTTTGATTAAAATTACAATATTTCTCTTTACCTATCTATGTAGCTCTGGAAGCTAGTGTGTTAATTTTTTCTCTACTTGCTAATTCCTCTTGCGGTTCACCCTCCTGAGCTTCATGGTATTCCATCGAAAGAAGAAAATTTATAAGTATATGTCAGGAAATAAATATCTATAATCACAGTAGATATTTCTATTTCGAAAGCACACATACCAGAATGGCCACTCTTCTCCCCACTATCATGGGACATGCAGACCCCAACATCAGCTAGTACATGTCAAGTACAGTTGGATTCACTGCTGCAGTTGCATTGCTGCTTAAAAGAAAACATAAATATTTAGTTATAGGTGATATAATCAAAACGGAATAGACTTTAATAGTATACTGCAATGATGTCCACATTCATTTTATTTATCTGCATCTGCATCATTGGGGAGATTGGAGTCTTCCCAAAGCTTTTCCGATATTCATTGACACTTTTAAAATCATACTTGAAACCAAGCTTTAGGTCTTCCTCGGTGGCAGCATGTTGGAATGTATTTCCCTGCAATGCATAGCACATATAAAATTTCCAGTATCAAAAATAGATATTTGTTCGCTACTTTCAAATAAATATTCCCCATAGTTAATCATTTAATTCTTACAATTTAGGCTTTTAGTTTTCTATATCCATCCTCACCCAGTCTATGTTTCTCGTGCTTTTCCACTGTAGCCTTGGTTTCTTTGGAGTTTTCTGGTAGTCTATATATGAAAATTTTGAAAAACGTTAGATATCATAATTCTTGCTTAAAACAAAAAAGAAAAAACGAAATGAGCATATTTCACTAAAAAGATGATATGTGTTGTACCTTTCTTTTCCAGGCTCTGGTTGTTTTCCTTGTACTTTTAACAAGTTCTCCTTTTCATCCTCTATGAGTTCCTTCCACTCTTTATCTGAAACCATGGGAGGGCACTCATGCTTGAGTTCAAGTTGCAATTTATCCCTATATTGGGCCCTGGTATATTTTAAATTCTCGTTGGCTAACTTTGCAACTACTTTCTTGTTGAATGTATTGCTGAACAAGTTTACCATGTGGTCTATCAATACATCTCTCTTTGCGCTATCTTGGCTATTCCACCATGTGTGAATGGTGGGGTCAAACAACTCCAATGCTTTGTCATTCAAATTCCTATAGAAAACATTGTTTCCTGCAGAAACGTGTAATCCATTAATTTATAATAATTTTAGTGTATGTCCATTTCAATTTCATGATTAAAATGAATAAATTAAATAATAAATACCTGCGATATTTTGAATCTTGATTGGAACACAAGTATCATCCACCAGAAAGGTGAAATCTAGTGATCCAGTGCTTTTAACTCGTGTTGGTCCAGGAAAAAGTTTCTTGGTCATCTATAGTAGGTTCATCTCCGAAGTCATGTGGAGTCCTAGTCTGTATCTCATCATGCTCCGGCATTTCATGCTAATCAAAATCGGTGCCCTCATCAATGGATTTGAGGAAAACCGGAGGAATGTCTAAAATCCTCATTGGCGCATTGCTTTGTCAGCATTGTTGCTGAATTGGAGCATCACTACTACCTATACCTGTCTCGATAGTTTCTCTATTCACGGGTTGTAAAAAATCCTACAAACAGAAAAATTTACTTTATCAAATCACTTGGAAAAATAGAAAACATAATATTAGATATGAAATCATATCATATCTTAAAAAAATTATGTGAAGATGCCACTTACCCCATAATATTTTATTTGTTCTTTAAACTCTTCAATCCTTTCCCCGATCTCTCGTGTCATGGGCCTTATGCAAGACAAGGAAATCATTTCTATGTTTTCCTTTTTCAGGGCCTTATTTATAGTATCCATAGGGTCTATGAAATAGTAAATTTCATCCTCAAGCTCCTTATCACCTAGATCAAGTGCACTCGACTAAATTCATCAAACAATAAAATTAAGAAAAATAATTTTAACAGCATTCAAATATTCTTATTGTAATGAAATTTAGTTACTATTAAGAACTAAAACTTAGCTGATGCGGTGTTGTGGTCCGTGAGTTCCCACGGTCACCTCGTACTAATCTACTTCTAGTGGGTGATTGTCCACGGTCACCCTAGACCATGGAAGTAGTAGGCTCCTTTCCATGGTCCCCACCCTGACATGATAAATCAATCATCAATTCACCATAAGCTCAGAAAAATGCAAATGTCAATAGTGGAAACCTAATGCTAACAGAAAAAATAGAAACATTTAGTTATTATATTTAACACTTACCTGACAGGGCACAGAGTGTGACCTTCCACAGTCACCCTGGACCATGGAAGCAGTAGGTGCCTTTCCATTGGTGCCACCCTGACACATTAAATCAATAAATAAAAGTTATGAAAATAATTGTAACATAATAAAAAATTAGATATTGCAATAATATTTATTTTTACCTCAGAAGTAGAGGACATGCGTTCTATTCCATGACAAACATGGGCAGACCCCTGCCACAGTCTAATAAGCATGTTTTTGCATGGAAATATTTTGGGGTTGGAGTTTCTAGTTATTGTAGTCATATTTAGTTACTATATTTAGTTGATTCAATAATTGTAACATAAACAGAAATGAGATATTGCAATAATATTTACTTTTACCTCCGATGGAGAAGATACATGTTCTGCTCCATGGTGATGAGCAAACCCCTGCGATAGTGTAATAAGCATGCTATCATATGGAAATATTGACAATAAGCATGAAAAAACATGAATGGTAATAGTAGAAATCGAATGTTAACAGAAAAAATATCAACATCTAATTATTATATTTAACACTTACCTGATGGGGCATAGAGTGTGACCTTCCATAGTCACCCTAGACCAAGGAAGTAGAGGACACGCATCTTGTTCCATGAAGACCATGGGAAGACCTCTGCCATAGTGTAATAATCATGTTGTCACATGGAAATCTTCTGGGGTTGGATTTTCGAGTTATTGTAGTCATATTTAGTTACTATATTTAGTTGAGTCAATAATTGTAACATAAACAAAAATGAGATACTGAAATAATAATTACTTTTACATTCGAAGGAGGAGATACATGTTATGTTCCATGGGGATGAGAAGACCCCTTCCATAATGTAATAAACATGTTATTATATGGAAATATTCACAATAAGCATGACAAAAGCAAATGGTAACAATTAAAATCAAATGTTAACTGAAAAAATAAAAAAAAATTGTTATTGAATTCATATTTATTTACTATATTTAACATTTACCTCACGAGGTATAGATTGTGACCTTCCACAGTCACCTTGGACCATGGAAGTATCATGTGGATTTCCACTGCTGCAACCCTGACAAAATAAATCAATCAATAAAAGTTGAGTCAATAATTGCAACATTAAAAAATGAGATAAGCATAACAGTGTAATAAGCATGTTATCACATGGAAATATTCATAATATGCACGAAAAAAGCGAATGTCGACGGTGGAAATCGAATGTTAACAGAAAAATCGAAACATTTAGTTATTGTAGTCATTTTTAGTTATTATAATTATCATTTACCTGATGAGGCATAGCGAGTGACCTTCCATGGTTACCCTAAACCATGGAAGCCACATCTATTCAATTTAAGTTATAATTGATCAACAACTCTTCACCTGAAAGTATTGTTTTTGTTCCACATAAAAATATACGATGTTCTTTGCATCCCTCAAATTTGAAATTCAGTTTCTTAGTTGGTGTCAAAGTCCATGTACTATTTATAAATCCAGCAACGTTTCCAGACACTTTTGGTCTCCCATCGATATACATAGTCCCCCCTTTGTTTTTATTGTGTTCTGCTAGTTGTATATAATTTGTGGCAACTCCGTATCTCCTCATACTTCAAGTATATTGGACCAAGATAAACCAATTATTGTATCTGTATAATGGTCCGACATACTCCATCAATTTAGTTACAGTGCCATAACCGACCTTTATGCGATCCATGTAAAATATCCCCAATCCATGTAAGGATGAAGGAGCATTGTGATACATCCTCCCATTGATGAAGAAATTGGTGTCCACTTGAGGTAGCTTATTAGGTACCCATCCTTGCACTATATTTCTATAACTCAAGGGAAACTCAATGTCACCTATGCTCTCAACATCATAATTACATGACCCTCCACTGCCAATAAAATATTGCATGAGTCTACGAAATATTTTCCTTACCTTTTCAGATCTAGTTGATATAAAACTGGTAGATCTAGTACAAAACATATCACTTTCAACCTCTCTAAGTATATCTTCACCATCACTTGAGGAAGATAAATCTGATAGATACCTATTTAGTGGTACCTACACTCGATAAAACAATAATATAAGCTACCAAGTGGATATGATTTAGCATGCAAATATATTTACTTGTAATGTTTTAATATCAAAAAAATTTTCTTCCCAAAAACTTTAACAAAAGATATTTTTCTCTCAAAGGTGTAATTTATTTTAGAGTTATGTATATTTGAATTCTTTTTAAGTATAAGACATGATTTTATTTGGTTTGGAATTTGTTCACAACACAGATATAGAAGTGTGTTTCTTGGGCTACTTGACTAGTTAATGCAAGCAAACAGGTATGGGTTTCCCCCTCATATAGATCATGTTGGGGATTCAATTTGGAATGGGCAGTTGTCATATTTCTTCATTCATGGATTTCCCACCAAAACTTGGTGACTTTAGTCTAACACTCCCTCTTCCACAGTGGTTTGATATGCAAGTTTTCTCGTGCAAGGTACCCCTTCTCTAACTATGTGCCTGATTATTTTTAAATAGGGTAACATTGTGAAATGTCACTAAATTTAGACCAATTATAGGTAGTTTTGAGTGTTTTTTCACATGGACATGGATAGTGTGGTGTTAGATCCAGAATTGTCTTACACTACCCAAGACCATTTTTTTACCATTTCTACGATGTTCTGCAAAAGGGAAATCCTGAAATTGTTTAGTTGTGATGGTATGGTTTAGGCCCATTCTCTATCAAATGGGTGATGGATGGGTTCAAGGATGGCATTTGAAAGGAAAAATGCCTATCATGGGTCATTTTACACCTCAAATATGGCCTATATTTCATATAAATCCTTAGAAAATACAAAGTAAATAGTCAAAACCATAGTAGCAATATTCGAGTACAGATTTGAATATGATTCGGATACTATACGGAAAAAATACGTAACAAAAAAATCAAGTATGACTAAAATATGAGAATAAGCATGTTATAAATACAAAAACATGTAATTTTAATTTTAAAAAATAATATTATATGATCATCATTCCAAAGTGTAATAAGTCATTCATTATTCATTAGGAACTAACATTCCAAAGTGTAACATGTCATTAATTATTCATTAGGAACTAACACAAGTAGTAACTAAGTATTGACTTCTTGTGACAATGGATGAGACCTACAACTGTACTTTCTCTATAGTTTCAACCTCAAAGCCAAGGGAAACAATAGGGAAAGGTATAGTATATGGAAAAGAATCTCCAGTTTCGATCCCAGATAAGTAAGGGCTCATTGGACCCCATAAAAAGGATATGTTGTTCAAATACTTATCACTTCAATGGGAGAGTTGCTGTCAAATCCCCAAATTTCCTGAAAAATTTAAAATGTTTTAAATTTACAAATCATTAACATAAATGCAGTTTAACTAATCATTAATTAGTTATATGTTAACAGCTTGTTATTGAATTCATTAGTTGGTTATGTTTAGTGATAGAATAGATCTTTCAGTTTACTGACTTTTGTTCCTCTTATGACCATAAGGTGAAACTGTCATGCAAAACTGGGCTTACTTAGGTTTCGAGCTAACGCAACGGTTTTCACTTTTCTTACAGATATATAGGTAAGAGATTATGGTGCTGCTTTTCACATTTATAAAGTATTTACTACAAGTTCGACGTAAGAGAAAAAGCTTAATAAGAAAGTAAGAGATAATCCATTTCAACTTATGTTAAGGTATATTTAAACTGGCTCTTTTCTAGCAGAAGTAATTTATGTTCTTGTTGATCAATTAACTTCTCCATTTCTATTAAAGTTATAAATTATAAAAAATATCTTAATGACTCTTAAAATCAAAGTAATAGAGACAGAGTTATGAAATCTATAGTAAGAATCCAATTGTAAACAAAGCATTACAAAGTCAAGTGAAAACTGATAAGGGGTTTTATGTATTACTATAAAGGTATGGCCTATCCTTGCCAATTCCTAGCTTATTATTGAGAATATTACTTTAGGTAAAACATCGTCTCCACATAGTAATTACTACTCTCTTTTCTTTTGTAACTTTGTACCACATGCTACTATCTTCATCACTGTAATTAAATCATTTAAATAAATACAAGTAAAAAAGGATCTATTCCATAGCCTTCTACTTTAATGTCTCCTTTTTGAACCTTTAAACTATACTATCCAGTAAAGGAAGTTAGTTTACAAAAGCTAAAAATAGTTTTAATGACTCTTTAATACTTATCATAACCCTTGAGCTTGAATTTAAACAAAAGACTATTTGTTCCAAAAAAAAGATCTTTATACAAATGATAAGTTGTTATTTTAAAAGAAATGGTTGATCATAAGGTTATGAGTGAAACCATAATTATGATCAATTTATCACTTAATCTTGAATTATTATAATTCTAAAGTCCTTATTCTATCATTCCCTATACTCCCTTCATAAACTATGGCACTATAATTTATAGAGAAAAGGTTTATACATATGAACAACACCTAGGTAAACCATTAACTGCTTTTTACTCTTATATATTATTAAATAACGTTACAACCCTCCAACATATAGGTTCTAGGATAAACCATGGCTAAGGTTCCATATTAAGAATTACTTATCAAAACATCAAACTTATGTGATGAGGATTAGTCATAAGTTTCAACATGAAATTCGATGATTACGAAAATAAAGTTGAAAAGTAAAGAATACTTTATTATTTGCATGCAGAGTAAGGGTCGACCAATCTTACACGAGGACTAAGTATAACCTTTGATTAAACTGAATGATTGGGAATCATTCTCTCGGCCATTTATTGGTTTAAACTATATTCACGACCCACAGTTCGTTAAAATATTTAATGGATAATGTGGCATTATCGCAGCCATATGCTGCATGGTTAAAAGAGCTGTTGGTAAACCCTATCCTTCATTATCTCATTCTCCTTCGGCGCCTATCGCTCCGTGATGGCGCTGGGGCACCCTTGCGTTTCCTCTCCTTTGCAAGTGTCCTCCATCTCATCCTCTGGTTGTGGCTCATTCCTTACTTTTTGTAGAATCGTTCCCTATGTTGTTATTACTCTTCAGTCAGTCGATATTTCCTTACGCTTTCTTCTACCATACTAAATCAAACCCTAGTCTGTGATAACTGCCTCCCTCCATGAGGTTCGATGGTTTTAACCTGCTGTAATGCAATTTCTACATGGCTGAGAGTTATTATTCCTCTCCCTCCTTGCAGTAGGGTTGTCTCCTTGTGCTAATGGTTGTAACCATGCTACTACAGGCCGCGTCTTCTCGAAAGGAACAGCTAAGAACACTAGTCTTCAATATTTTCTTGCTTGTCTATTAATCCTTTCCTTAAACTTATATTTCAGGTTACAGCGTTTACTAATGAGGTTTATTCTTTGTGATTACAAGTTCTTCATTCTCCAACGTGCGCGGCCTTTGGTATAAAGATTTGGGCAGCAGGTTGCAATTCCTAGTAAGCCTGGTTACACCATGGATTTTTATCCTTGTGGGTTTATGTTGGAACCTTCGTGGGCTGGCTTAAAGAAGCCGAAAACCCTTAAAGCCTCGGTTTGATCTTATTATACTACTGGTTAAATGAAATAGTAGGAGAAACCCATACGCTATGTGAGGGTGTTACGGCTTAGGCCGAGGTTGTAAATATTAGTTTTCTTTTGTGATTTAAGTGCTGTATATAAAAAGAGAAACTGGGCTGTAAGCCTGTCTGTGGTAGAGGTTACGACCTCGAATTCTTGTTTTCACTGTACTCTTGAATATACATGGTTTTCACCCTAATTTTTATAATATAAGATATTATATTGTTTTTCCGTAGCTCTTGGTTTGTATTACCGCATACATTTTCAAGTTATGATCTGTGTAGGAATAATTAAGATACAGGCTTATGACAACCTTATATTGTTGATTTATAATACAGTCTTAGGTAAAAATATTGTCTTATCTATATAGTATTTATTTTACTTGCATAAGTTGAATTTATAGGGTTAAACCCTAATTTTACAGTATGAGAATAAGTACAGTTTCTTATTCTAAAATTATATGTTAAAATGTAAACTCTATTTGTATCTGTGGAGTTATTAATTTAGTATTACAATATGGGTTATTCTATTCTGCTATTTGCTTACTACAGTTTTATATACTTGGTTGATTTCTAAAGGTACTTTCTTTTATGAAGCTATAATCAAGGTTTCTGTACCTTAGTTATACATTGCCTTACTTGTTATGCTTAAAATTGTTAAGTGATATACATCGGGTTTATACCCTTTGGTTATATAGGTTCTTAATATTTTGTTTTAGCTTATTTAACCATATTTATAGGTAATATCAAGTTACCTTGTATTACAGAAAGTACATTTAGCTTAGGATGGTAATAAAAACAATAAGGACCTTGCCCTATGTTTTTTTTTAAATAATAATAACTCTAGATTATATAACATAAAAAGTATATTATTATTATAAAATAATAATAATACTTATTATTATAAAACCATGAGCTTATCTGTAATGAGAGTATTAGAATCTCCATATATTTATCCTTTGTTTAATTTATAGCACATAAAGGATATTATTCTGTTGTTTATTCCTATATACATATAATAGCATGCATTTATAATTTATAAAAGATAGGATTACAGTTCTAGATAATGTTAGAAATTGGTTTAATAAGAAGAAGGAAAAATAATGGAAATGATTACATTAATGTAATACATCAAATCTAACTAGTTTGCTTGATTATAGAATTAAATCTACATTTATTTACTTCTACTTCCAGTACCGCTACTTGGACATAACCAGTTAAATTATTTTAAACTAGAAGAAAGAAATGGTAATGTTTTAATATAGTAGAATGAACTAGTGTAACCTTAATCTATCTGCTTCAATAATAAAACTACTGAAACAAATATTGTACAAGAACTAGTTTTATCTGTAAGCATGAACAACTACTAGTAAAAACAAACATTCCTTCTGATGATAAGTAAAGAAACAATTGTCTAATTTATAATCTCGTCATACATCTTTCTATAATTTCTACCTCTGTGCTGTAGTACGGTCTGGTAAACCCAGATGTGGAAAAACACAGTAGGTCTTTATTCTTCATCAACATGTTCAATTACTGATAAACTAAAACATTTACATCACTAACCAGCTAAATCTTCTGTCAAATAATACAAGCATAACATTCATCCATTCACACATATTAAAACAGAAATAGATAAATGACAGAACCTGCTTAAGCTTTGGACAACAACAGCAATGGGAGGTCGTTCCTCCCTACCAACTCCTGGAGAACGCTCAAACAATGACTCCTCAGGACCCCCGAGCTTGCTCTGGTCTCCCTGGATGGAACTAGGTGCAGCAAACGTCAGATACCAGTCCTCAAACTCAGTATTAATCCAGAACGTATAAGTAAGTTCTCCCAGCTAACAAGCTGTAATAATCAAGTTACTGTAGCATTCCTCTTAGAACAAATTCCTTACTATTTTCCCTTTTTCCCTCAATGAATTTCCTGAATATCAATCACCTGAATGAATTCTATCTGGAAAATATCTGAGTAGCCTTAGCTCTCTTCATTGGGTACTTTAAAAAGATTGCCTAGGTCTTTTTGGGTTAGTTGTCATTTAATGAGACACCTGCTCTGATCCCACTTTCTTGGGGGATCATGACCCCAAATATAGGGAAGCTGCCACCTGCAACTTAGGAAATGTTTGAGGATGCTGCCACTTTTCTTTTGCCTTCCACCTAGTTCCATCCACCAGTTTGACCAGTAACCTCTTTTTAACAGCTCTCCCATGCTGTTGTCTCCACAATTTATTTATTAATAATAAAATATTCTAAATTACATTCCACTTCTGTTGACTCTGCTGAGTCATCAGTTCCTACTTAGCATTAAATTTAACATAATGTCTCAGGAATATAATTAAATAATTAACATTATTTTACAAAATTGGGGTATGTGACATACACACCCCCTTAAAATGTAACATCATCCTCGATGTTACTTATTCCTCATCCTTTGCAACCTCCTAGAACAGATTCAGGTATGCTTCCCGCATCTTACTTTCCATTTCCCAGGTAGCTTCTTCAGCACTAAGGTGCTTCCATTGCACCTTTAACTGTCCAATTGTGCGGTTCCGCGGAGTAATTTCCCTCCTCCCGAGGATACAGTCCGGTTCCACCAGAACTTCTCCTTCTGGTTCCACCTATACAACATTCCAATCAATCACATGAGTAGCATCATGAACATACTTTTTCAGAACAGAAATATGAAAAACATTATGCACTTTCAAGTTAGGTGGTAACGCTAGCTGATATGCAACTTGACCAATTCTGGATAAAATTTCAAACGGGCCACGGTAACGTGGTGCTATTTTTGCACAACTCCCCATTCTTAGGGAGCTCTTCTTTGGTCTTACCTTTATAAACACATGCTCACCCACCTGGAACTCTTTAGGATTTCTTTTCAAATCTCCTTGGCTCTTTTGCCGATCCTTTGCTACCTTCAAATTTTCCTGCACTTGTTTCACAATCTGTTCCATTTCCTTCAATAATTCAGGTCCTAACACTAATTTATCTACTTGATTATTCCAGGAGATAGGAGTGTTACATTTACACCCATACAAAATTTCAAATAGACTGAACTTAGCTGATGACTGATAGTTTTTATTGTATGCAAACTTTGCTAAATGCAAGTAGTCCTCCCACTTACCTGGCTGATCCTTAACATACATTCTTAATAGATCTTCCAGCACCTAATTCACCCTTTTTTTCTATCCATCTGTTTGAGGATGGAAAGAGGTGCTGAAATTCAGTGTTGTATTCAATCCTTTAAACAAGGATTTCCAGAAATTCCCTGTGAATTTAGGATCCCTGTCTGAAATGATAACCTTCGGTACACCATGTAGCCAAAAAATCTGCTTTAAGAATATGTCAGCTATGTTTGCAGCCTTGTAAGTGGTTTTAACAGGAATAAAATGTGTTGCTTTACTTAATTTATGTACTACCAACATAATTGAATCATTCTGATTCTGATTTCTGGGTAATCCAGTAATAAAATCTAAGTTGATTATTTCCCATTTCCAACTAGGAATAGGTAAAGGTTGCAGTAAACCAGTTGGATGTTGGTGTTCTGTTTTCACTTGTTGATAGCCCAAACATTTAGCTATATACTCAGCTACTTCGAATTTCATATTAGGCCAGAAATATTCTTTTCTTAACATGGTGATAATATTTTGGTAGCCTGGATGCCCTGAGTAAGATGTTTTATGAACTTCGTCCAGAATCAGCAACTTAACCTTGTGCACATTAGGAACATACAGTTTATCCTTAAACAATAAAAATCCATCTTTATTTAGACTATAACCTTTTATTAAACTTTCTGTAGGTTCTTCTTTAGCTGTAACCTGTAATTTTTTATAAATTTCATCCAATTTTATCCCTTCAATAAGCTGTTCATTTAAATCAGAAGCATAAGTACTGATCGCTGCTGTAAAATTTAGCTTTGCATTTCTGCTTAAAGCATCAGCCACCTTATTTTCTTTTCCTTTTATGTGTTGAATTTTGAAATCGTATTCACTCAAGAAGGCCAAACACCTTGCTTGTCTTGCATTTAAGTTGGGCTGATCTAAAAGTTATTTCAGACCTTTATTATCAGTCATTAAAATAAACTTTCTTCCTATTAAGTGGTGTCGCCACATTTTTAAAACATGTATAATAGCTGCAAGTTCTAAATCATAAGTTGCATAATTATTTTCGTGGATTTTTAATTTCCTGGACTCATAGGCAATGACATGCCTGTCTTGAGTCAGCACACCGCCTAAACCATCATTACAAGCATCGGTGCAAACCACGAAATCCTTATTAGGATCTTCTATTATTAGAATAGGCGCAGTTGTTAACAACGTTTTTAATTTCTTAAAACTTTCTTCACACTTTAATTTCCAATCGAATTTCTTGCCTTTCTTTTGCAAGGAAGTGATTGGATTAGCTATTTTTGAAAATCCTTCAATGAATCTCTGGTAATAACCGATAATTCCCATGAAGGACCTAACATTTGTTACCTCTTTTGGTACTGGCCAATCTTCGATTGCCCAAATATTTTCAGGATCCACTGAAATCCCTTCCTTAGTCACTACATGACCTAAGTACTAGATTTCATCCTTAAAGAAATCACACTTGCTGAACTTCGCAAAGAGCTGTTGCTCTCGTAGCTCTTGTAAAACTATCCATAAGTGTTCCTTATGTTCTGCTTCATTTTTAGAATAAATTAAAATGTCATCGATAAATACGACAACAAATTTATCTAAGTATTTATGCATTATATTATTCATCAGGCACATAAAAATAGCTGGGGCTTTGGTAAGCCCAAATGGCATTACAACAAATTCGTAATGTCCATACCTTGTTCTGAAGGCTGTCTTGAAAATGTCCTCATCTTTAATTCTTACCTAATGATATCCTGATCTCAGGTCTATCTTTGATAATACCGTAGATCCACGCAGCTGATCAAACAGATCATCTATGCGGGGCAACGGATATCTGTTTTTAATAGTCATTTTATTTAGTTGACGATAATCTATGCATAATCGCATAGTTCTGTCTTTCTTTTTAACAAATATTATTGGTGCTCCCCAAGGGGACACACTGGGTTGAATATACTTCTTATCTATTAACTCTTTTAACTGTGATTTTAGTTCATTAAGTTCTAAAATATTCATATGATACAGACCTTTCGAGCTAGGTACAACACCTGGTACCAACTCAATAGTGAAATCCAGTTCTCTCCTGGGAGGTAATCCTGGAATTTCCTCCGGAAAAACATCAATAAATTCGTTTAACACAGGAATATCCTCTACTTTTATTTTATCTTTTCCATATTTACTTGCCTCATCTGTAATAGTTACAGCATAGGCTTTGCACCCTTTCCTGACTGCTCTTTTAATTTGTAAGGTAGAAATCTTCCTGATTACAGTTTTCCTAAGAATTCCTTTAACTGTTACCGACTCTTCATTATTATTTACACACGTAAAGGTTTTATCAAAACAGTTTAAAACTACCTTGTGCTGCTCTAATCAATCCATACCAATCAGTAAATCATACGAGCCAAGTGGAAAAATATTTAGCTTAACAGTAGTTTTAAAATCATTCATAACTAAAGCACATTCTTTCACATAACATGTTACTTTCCTTTTTTCCCTAGTGACTAATTGAACTAACTAGGAGCTATCAAACTTTTCAACAGTCAATTTACACTTTTCTACTATCTGAGGTGAAATGTAACTAAGACTAGGTCTTGGATCTATTAAAATGGTTACAGGGGTTTGGTTAACCATACCTTCTACTTCCACCATGGAAGTCTGCCTAATCAGCTTGGCGGTTCTCCAACGCTGCATTGATTCGGGGCATAGTCCTTGCAAATTATCCAACAGTCATTTCATCCTGCACAGTATGAATATTGATGTTTGGCTTTTTCTGATTTGGACAGACTGAAGCATAGTGTGGTCCATTGCACTCCCAGCACTTAACAGGATCCTTTCATTCGAAATTCTTAGTAAAATTTCCATGATTGTTTGAAGCTTCCTTGCCCTTGAAGTTATTGGAATTATTGGAATTATTAGAAGAACCATTTCTATTTCCCTGGAAGTTCTTACCGTTAGAATGATTTCTGTTCTTATTATTCCTGAAATTCTTTTGGGGTACAAACTCCTTTTTCTTGAACTCAGGTTGATTACTGTTCTTTTTAGCCTTCCAGTTGGTTATACCTTCTTTCTTTTTGTTCTGTTCAAAACAGAAATTTTCCTTCCTCATGGCTTCTTCCAGAGTCTTTAGGTTATCATACTCGATTCTGTCCTTGATATGATATGGCAGACAACTGAGAAACAATTGAACTTTAGGTTTCTCATCCACTAAATAAGGTACATACCTCAACAAACTTAAGAATTTACTGTTTAAGTCCTTCATAGTCATGGATCCTAACTTTAACTTGTAAAATTCTTTAGCTCTTTCTTCATAGTATTGCTCGGACATAAATTTCTTCTTGAAGTACCTTTTAAAAGTACTCCAGTTAAACTCTTTTTCCTTGATACGCTTAACTCTCTTCAGATCTTGCCACCATATATCTACTTTTCCAGAGAGATTATAGATGGCCATTCTTGCCTTCAGCTGATTTGAATAGTTGCATATCTGAAAATATTTCCTCATCCTGGATAACCAGGACTCTGCTTCTTCCCCTTTTTCAGTCTCTCCATTGAAAGTTAGGGTTTTATTTTTTTGAACTCCCTGAAAATCTCTTCATATGTCCTATACTTTTTCTTTCTGTTATACAACTCAGCCTCACTAATATCATTAGTAGTGTAATAGCTTTGTTGTTACCTGAATCCTTTAGATGATGAACTGCTTTCAGCTTTAGCCAGTTTCATCTTTTTAGATCCTTTCTGATGGCTAGCTTCCTCAGATTCAAATCTTTTGCTCCTCCCTTATGTCTAGAATTTTTCCATCAAAATTTGGTTTAACTCCTCCTGAGTCTTTAAAATTCTCTCATTATCCTTCTTGACTGATTCCATTTCAGTATTTAAATCCTTTATAGTCTGCATCAGCTCTGAAGAGTGAGTAGTTACCTCTTCTAACACAGGTTCTCTAGACATCTGTCTTATCTCGGTGTTTGGAGACTCCTCCTCAACATATTCTCCTAGCTTCTCCATACCTTCCTGTTAGATTCAGAAAAAAGAAGTTTTCTGTTCTTTACATAAAACAAAATACAGGTTAGTACATTATTTTTACTGTTCTATGGAAACTAGTTGGGCTGCATTGAGGCCTAGTATTTGAACCATGCTCTGATACCACATGTCAAATCCCCAGATTTCCCGAAAAATTTAAAACATTTTAAATTTACAAATCATTAACATAAATGTAGTTTAACTAATCATTAATTAGTTATATGTTAACAGCTTGCTATTGAATTCATTAGTTGGTTATGTTTAGCGATAGAACAAATCTTTCAGTTTATTGACTTTTGTTCCTCTTGTGACCATAAGGTGAAACTGTCATGTAAAATTGGGCTTACTTAGCTTTCGAGCTAACGCAACGGTTTTCACTTTTCTTACAGATATATAGGTAAGATATTGTGGTGCTGCTTTTCACAATTCTAAAGTATTTACTACAAGTTTGTCGTAAGAGAAAAAGCTCAAGAAGAAAGTAAGAGATAATCCATTTCAACTTATGTTAAGGTATATTTAAACTGGCTCTTTTCTAGCAGAAGTAATTTATGTTCTTGTTGATCAATTAACTTCTCCATTTATATTACAGTTATAAATTATAAAAAGTATCTTACTAACTCTTAAAATCAGAGTAAGAGAGACAGAGTTATGAAATCTATAGTAAGAATCCAATTGTAAACAAAGCATTACAAAGTCAAGTGAAAACTGGTAAGGGGTTTTATGTATTACTATAAAGGCATGGCCTATCCTTGCCCAGTCCTAGCTTATTATTGAGAATATTACTTTAGGCAAAACATCGTCTCCACATAGTAATTACTACTCTCTTTTCTTTTGTAACTTTGTACCACATGCTACTATCTTCATCACTGTAATTAAATCATTTAAATAAATACAAGTAAAAAAGGATCTATTCCATAGCCTTCTACATTAATGTCTCCTTTTTGAACCTTTAAACTATACTATCCAGTAAAGGAAGTTAGTTTACAAAAGCTAAAAATAGTTTTAATGACTCTTTAATACTTATCATAACCCTTGAGCTTGAATTTAAACAAAAGACTATTTGTTCCAAAAAAAATATCTTTATACAAATGATAAGTTGTTATTTTAAAAGCAAGGGTTGATCATAAGGTTATGAGTGAAACCATAATTATGATCAATTTATCACTTAATCTTGAATTATTATAATTCTAAAGTCCTTATGCTATCATTCCCTATACTCCCTTCATAAACTATGGCACTATAATTTATAGAGAAAAGCTTTATACATATGAATAGCACCTAGGTAAACCATTAACTCCTTTTTACTCTTATATATTATTAAATAACGTTACAACCCTCCAACGTATAGGTGCTAGGCTAAACCATGGCTAAGGTTCCATATTAAGAATTACTTATCAAAACATCAAACTTATGTGATGAGGAGTCATCATAAGGTTCAACATGAAATTCGGTGATTACCAAAATAAAGTTGAAAACTAAAGAATACTTTATTATTTGCATGTAGTGTAAGGGTTGACCAATCTTACATGAGGACTAAGTATAACCTTTGATTAAACTGAATGATTGGGAATCATTCTCTCGACAAGTTGTTGGTTTAAACTATATTCACGACCCACAGTTTGTTAAAATATTTAATGGCTAACGTGGCATTATCTCAGCCATATGCTGCATGGTTAAAAGAGTTGTTGGTAAACCCTATCCTTCATTATCTCCTTCTTCCTCGGTTCCTGTCACTCCACAATGGTGCTGGGGCACCCCTGCATTGCCTCTCCTCTGCAAGTGTCCTCCATCTCATCCTCTGGTTGTGGCTTGTTCCTTACTTTTTGTAGAATCGTTCCCTACATTGTTGTTACTCTTCAGTCAGTCGATATTTCCTTACGCTTTCTTCTACCATACTGAATCAAACCCTAGTCTCTGATAATCACCTCCCTCCGTGAGGTTCGATGGTTTTAACCTACTGTAATGCAATTTGTACACAGCTGAGAGTTATTCTTCCTCTCCCTCCTTGCAGTAGGGTCGGCTCCTTGCGCTAATGGTTGTAACGCTACTACTACAGGTCGATTCTTCTCGAAAGGAACAGGTAAGAACACTAGTCTTCAATATTTTCTTGCTTGTCTGTTAATCCTTTCCTTAAACTTATATTTCAGGTTACAGAGTTTACTAATGAGGTTTATTCTTTGTGATTACAGGTTCTTCGTTCTCCAATGTGCGCGGCCTTTGGTATAAATATTTGGACAGCAGGCTCCAATTCCTGGTAAGCCTGGTTACACCATGGCTTTTTCTCCTTGTGGGTTTACGTTGGAACCTTTGGGGGTTGGCTTAAAGAAGCCAAAAACCCTTACAGCCTCGGTTTGATCTTATTATACTGTTGGTTAAATGAAATAGTAGGAGAAACCCCTACGCTATGCGAGGGTGTTACGGCTTAGGCCGAGGTTGTAAATATTAGTTTTATTTTCTGATTTAAGTGCTAAATATAAAAAGAGAAACTAGACTGTAAGCCTGTCTATGGAAGAGGTTACGACCTCGACTTCTTGTTTTTACTGTACTCTTGAATATACAGGGTTTTCACCCTAAGTTTTATAATATAATATATTATACTGTTTTTCCGTAGCTCTTGGTTTGTATTACCGCATACATTTTAAAGTTATGATCTGTGTAGGAATAATTAAGATACAGGCTTATGAAAGCCTTATATTGTTGATTTATAATACGGTCGTAGGTAAAAATATTGTCTTATCTAGATAGTATTTATTTTACTTGCATAAGTTGGATTTATAGGGTTAAAGCCTAATTTTATAGTATGAGAATAAGTACAGTTTCTTATTCTAAAATTATATGTTAAAATGTAAACTCTATTTGTATTTGTGGAGTTATTAATTTAGTATTACAATATGGGTTATGCTATTCTGCTATTTGCTTACTACAGTTTTATATACTTGGTTGATTTCTAAAGGTACTTTCTTTTATGAAGCTATAATCAGGGTTTTTGTACCTGAGTTATACATTGCCTTACTTGTTATGTTTAAAATTGTTTAGTGATATACATCGGGTTTATACCCTTTGGTTATATAGGTTCTTAATATTTTTTTTTAGCTTATTTAACCATATTTATAGGTAATATCAAGTTACCTTGTATTACAGAAAGTACATTTAGCTCAGGATTGTAATAAAAACAAAAAAGGACCTTGCCCTATGTTTAAAAAAAAATATTAATAACTCTAGATTATATAACATAAAAAGTATATTATTATTATAAAACCATGATCTTATCTGTAATGAGAGTATTAGAATCTCCATATATTTATCCTTTGTTTAATTTATAGCACATAAATGATATTATTCTGTTGTTTATTCCTATATACATATAATAGCATGCATTTATAATTTATAAAAGATAGGATTACAGTTCTAGATAATGTTAGAAATTGGTTTAATAAGAAGAAGGAAAAATAATGGAAATGATATATTAATGTAATACAACAAATTTAACTAGTTTGCTTGATTATAGAATTAAATCTACATTTATTTACTTCTACTTTCAGTATTGTTACTTGGACATAACCAGTTAAATTATTTTAAACTAGAAGAAAGAAATGGTAATGTTTTAATATAGTAGAATGAACTAGTGTAACCTTAATCGATCTGCTTCAATAATAAAACTACTGAAACAAATACTCTACAAGAACTAGTTTTATCTGTAAGCATGAACAGCTACCAGTAAAAACAAACATTCCTTATGATGATAAGTAAAGAAACACTTGTCTAATTTATAATCTCGTCATACATCTTTCTATAATTTCTACCTTTGTGCTGGAGTACGGTCTGGTAAACCTAGATGTAGAAAAACACAGTAGGTCTTTATTCTTCATCAACAGGTTCAATTACTGATAAACTAAAACATTTACATCACTAACCAACTAAATCTTCTGTCAAGTAATACAAGCATAACATTCATCCATTCACACATATTAAAACAGAAATAGATAAAAGACAGAACCTGCTTAAGCTTTGGACAACAACAACAATGGGAGGTCGTTCCTCCCTACCAACTGCTAGAGAGCGCTCAAACAGTGACTCCTCAGGACCCCCGAGCTTGCTCTGGTCTCCCTGGATGGAACTAGGTGCAGCAAACGTCAAATACTAGTCCTCAAACTCAGTATTAATACATAACTTATAAGTAATTTCTCCCAGCTAACAAGCTGTAATAATCAATTTATTGCAGCATTCCTCTCAGAACAACTTCCTTACTATTTTCCCTTTTTCCTTCAATGAATTTCCTGAATATCAATCACCTGAATGAATTCTCTCTGGAAAATATCTGAGCAGCCTTAGATCTCTTCATTGGGTACTTTTAAAATATTACCTAGGTCTTTTTGGGTTAGTTGTTATTTAATGAGCCACCTGCTCTTATCCCACTTTCTTGGGGGATCATGACCCCAAATATAGGGAAGTTGCCACCTACAACTTAGGAAGTGTTTGAGGATGCTGCCACTTGTATTTTTCCTTCCACCTAGTTCCATCCACCAGTTTGACCAGTAACCTCTTTTTAACGGCTCTCCCATGCTATTGTCTCCACAATTTATTTATTAATAATAAAATATTCTGAATTACATTCCACTTCTGTTGACTCTGCTGAGTCATCAGTTCCTACTTAGCATTAAATTTAACATAATGTCTCAGGAATATAATTAAATAATTAACATTATTTTGCAAAATTGGGGTATGTGACAGTTGCACTAATAACGACCTAGCAATATCTAAGGCTTTAGAAACGACTAAGTTACATATTCAAGTTTAGATGATGATGGGTGACCTCTCGTCTCCATCCTCTTGGGAATCATTGTTGGAAATATGGCAGATGAATGTGTTGGTATTGATGTCAATATATGAATGGATACTTGGTGACATTTGGTGAACTCATATTCTAGAAAAACATATCCCAGATATTTTCATTAATGACAAAAGAAATGTTAATGGGCATAGGCATGTATGATAAAGTTGGAAAAAGACTAAGAGGTGAAAAATTGTCCTAAATCAGTAGTCTTATGAAAATTCCCACAATATTTCATAAGAAGGAGAAAATGACCACCATGGCCTGTCATCCCATAGTTGGTTGAAGTATCTATCTGACCATGGCACCAGTTCTTAGAACAACTCTTTGAGGAAGAAGATATAGGCCTCCCAAAAGAAGTTTTTATTGGTCAAATTAGACAAGTTTCTCTAGGAGAATGCCTGCCATATATTCTGGGTTGAAAGAAATTCCTGCACCATATGGGAATCATGTAGGTGGATGTGTTTTCTACCTGACCATGTTCTTACTTTGACCTGAAAGTACCTGAGGTAGAAATTACAGATCTACCAAAACAGGGTCTTAAGCAGCTTTTACATCATACTTCAGTAAAATGCCCGCAGAAAAGAGAGAAAGTAGTTCTAGAGGATGAAGCTAGTCTTAATGGTTTCATTTGGTTGTCCTCCATCCATTGGATGTCTTACACTCCAATTTTGATGAAAATTTGAAATCACCTTTGAGATTTGGGGTTTAAATAAATTGACTAAGTTTCAAATCACAAGGTTGAAGAGGCATTTGGAAATTCCCGCCAAAGCCTCTCTCAGTGATGATAAACTCATTAGAAGGTATAGCCATGTTCTTTAATGAATGGGCTATCCATCCATGTTCTTAGTTTTTCTTATGGTGACCACATGAGAAAAATATCAACCTGCCAAAAGAGGTAAAAAACATTATCTTGCATATCCAAAAATATGAAAAATTGACTGAGTGTTGAAAATAGGAGGTTGAGAGCCCACTTGTAAATGCACGCTAGAGTCAGCTCTTTAACGAATAAATTCATCAAATGTTATGGGTCCATTCTTTGATGATCTGGGAATCCACTCATGATCTCAGGTTCCCTTTGAGTGTTCACATGTGTGAGATATGAGTCTGCCAAAATGTCTCCTGGCATAGTAAAGACTAGCGTCTGACAAAATTGACTAAGTGTTGAATTGAGCAGTTTGAAAGACCATTTTCAAGTGACTTCTAGAGACTGTGTGTTTGTTAGTAAGGTTTTAAGGTGACATGGTCTTGTTCCTAGTTGAGGTGGATACCTAACCATACCCTCAGTTTGTTTAAAGATGGTTAAGATGTGAAAAATATAAGTCTGCCAAAAGTTAACAAAGTATGCATGTACAGTTTTGGTGAAATAAAACAATAAGCTACAAGAAATTAATAAACATAAATTTATAAAGGGAATTTTGCATATGTTGAGAAGGATTTAAGGATAGTATTTTGGAAGATATGATGTGATCGAAATTACAAAACATATATTTAAGGAAGAAATGCTCCCAAAGGGTTTAATGAAGACACATGCAGCCTACAATATTCTTGATAACCTTTAGACTCTTTGAGATATGCCAAACATAGGCGACCACACTAACTACCATGGTATATGCCAAATAGAGGAAAAAAGATATAAGTGTCATTGAAAAATAATACTTGTATGAAATGTGTCTTTAAAGAAGAAAGAGGTATGGGGGTCAATTTACTGGAGTCAATTCAAATTATATCCCATGAGCCTCGGGGAACTATACATTATTCCAAAATCCAAACTAGTAAATGGGAAAAGCTTGCAAAGTGTGTTGTAATTCAGGTAAAAGTGAGCATAAAAATAAAATAAAATTCTTCTTTAAAGGAGAAATAGGTCTTAGGTTGAATTGTACCCAGTCATTATAATTGTGGCTCATATGGCACTCTACAAAATGTTTTAGACCCATAATAGAAAAAAAACACAAAAGCTTGAAAAGTGTGCCATAATCCACGTAAAAGTAGCCATCAAAGAAAAATTAAATGCGTCTTGAAAGGAGAAAGAGGTATCATGTTCAAATTTCAACATAATTAGTTCAAATTATATCTCATAGAGGACTCTATTCTAGACCATTAAATAGAATAACATTACACAAGCTTGCCCTCTATAGAATGTTTCAGACATATCATAGAATAAAATAACAAAATCTTGTAATTTTTCCATAATTGAGTTAAAACTAATTATTAAAGAAAAATTAAATGCTTATCAGAAACACATCTCAAGTTCAAAGATTCGACAGAATCGGTTGAACCAGTTCAGATTATAGCTCGTACATGACTCTGCGCACTGTTTCAGACCATTAAATAGAATAAAATTACAAAAGATTGCAAATTGTGCCATAATTCATAAAATTATACAAGAGCACCACTAGCTTGTAGTGCTCGACCCATATGTCTTTTTCCCGAATTTAAGGAGGATATTCAGACGCTCTAATAATAGAAAACCATTATTATGTCTCTCTTTTGCTCTAGGGTTAATGGGCTTACAAAATTCAATGGGCCCTTTTTTATCCTTTGGAATACGGCCGGATTGCGTCCTCTGGGAACGTCGGTATCCTCTGGACTGTGGATGGATTGTTTTGTTATCCTCTGGACTATGACCAGATTGCCTCCACTGGGAACACCGGTATCCTCTGGACGGGCATCCCTTGCTCCTCGATTTACCACTTCTCTACTCATCAAATTACCAATGCTCTGGATGCTGCTAATGAACTAGTGCATGAGAGTGAACTTGTTCGTTGTTGTTTTGCTAATGAGCTAGTGCACGGGTGTTTTTGAATTTTACATTCTTTTGTTTGTTTATTTGCATATTTTATATTTTGCATTTTGTTCTGTTTTTTTCTTTTGCATATTTATTTTTTGTTTAGTTTATTTTGGGTTTTTCTATTTGCATATTTTATATTTTGTTACATTTTAAATTAATTATAGTTAAACAACTCTATGTTTTTAATTTAGTGTAGTTTAATTTAATTTAACTAGGATTTTGTCATAATTTTTATTGGCTTCATTGCTTATAGTGAGATCCTATACATAAGTCCCTTCAAGGACGAACACAATGATGACGATGATGATGATGATCATGATCATGATCATGATAACGATGAATATGATGAAGATGATGGTGATGAAGAAAACAATGGTGATGATCATCATCATCATCCTTGTGATTTTCATCACCATCGTCTTTGTCATCTTCATCAATATCATCATCGTTATATACATAATCATCATCATCGTCATAATCATCATCGTCATAATCATCATCTTCATCATCAATGTATTCATTATCATCATCTTGATCATCATCATCATATTCATCGCCATCATCATCAGCATCTTCATCTTCATCATCATATTCATCATCAACATCATCATCATCCGATTCATCAACACCTCCATTATCATAATCATCATCATCATTTTCATTATCGTCGTCAGCATCTTCATATTCATCATCATATTCATCATCGTCATCATCATATTCATCATGATCTTCATCATTGCAATTTTAGGGGGACCTCAGTGAACGAAGATGTCTACATGATAGGGGGAGCAACCAGTTGAGTGAAAAATTAAGGATTGCTCCTAACACCCATTCCAAGGACTAATCTGACAATTCAATATGATCCGAGGAAGTAGTCAAAAAACAAAATACAAATTTTTGGGCCTTGTGAGCTTCCTATTCTTAGATTTGTGCACATGAAGAATCAAGACTTATGGACCTACTCCGCTGTCTTAAAAGAGGAAGATCCAAACTGAGCAGTTTGGTAGTAAGATAAGTGCATTCTTTATAGGAGTGAATAATCAATCATAACAATTCTATTATAATTTTGGTGAAGCTCAGAACAATTTGGTGAAGACCAAGGTAAATATCTTGTCATCACATATTCATCAACATATTCATCACCATCACCATCACCATCATCCTCATCTTCATATTCATCATCATCATCATCATCATCATCATCTTAATCATCATCATTATAATCATGATAATCATGATCATCATATTCATCATCCTCATCGTAGTCATCATCATCATCCTCATCATCCTCATCCTCATCATCATCATCCTCATCCTCTCCCTCATCATCATCATCATCATTTCTATCGTCTTCATCACCACCACCATCATTGATCATCATCATCATCATCATCATCATCATCGCCATCTCCCTCTTCCTAATCAACATCTTCATCATCGCCATCATCGCCCTCATCATCATCTTCATCATGTTCATCATTTTCATCACCACCACCATCATCATAATCATATTCGTCATCATCAACATCATCATCATCAACATCTTCATCATCATCATCATCATCATCATCATCATCATCATCATCATCATCCTCATCATGCTCATCCTCATCCTCATCATCATCATCATCATCATCATCATCATCCTCATCCTAGCCATTGCAATCGTCATCATCCTCATCATCATCATCATCATCGTGGTTGTCATCATCATCATCAACATCATCATCATCATTGTCGTCGTCATCATCGTCATCATCATCATCATCATCATCATCATCGTCATCATCATCATCATCGTCATCTCCCTCTTCCTAATAAAATTCTTCATCATCGTCATCATCATCATTTTCATCATCACCCTCATCATCATCTTCATCACCACCACCACCATCATCATCATTGAATGTTGATTTATGTTCATCTATGTCTCCTTCCCAACCCACACCATATTGAACAAGCAAATCTCGTGCATCCTTCTTACTCCCTACTAAATGTAATGCCAAGTTTTGTTGTATTTCTAATATAGTTAAAACCACTACATAATGGATAATAATAATAACGTTCACAACATGGGCTATATTAGCACTCATAGTAACCATTCGATACATTAGGGTTTCAAAGGCACTCTTGCATGGAACTATTTTCATCACTGCTATTTCATCCTCTATCTTTAAACATGCATGTCTCTTGTCAATTTTATGCTAACTTCCATTGGTGTGGATATGGGATAACATTAACTCATTATAGTTTCATATCTACCTTCATTTATTGAATTAGCCTCCTCCTTTTATCTCTTTATACTTGAACTCCTGGAGAATAATGGATCTCCACAGGTTTTTTCATCTTAGGTATTTTTGTTTTGAAAACATTCAACATGGATTAAGACAATCACTTCATATACATATATTTTTTAGATTAGAAATGTTCTTACCAACCCACTTGATGCACACATTCTTGTTTCCATATTAATGTTGTAGAAGACCATCTCATTAAGTTCTTTCTTCATGTTTCACATCTTTTGCTTCCCTCCCTTGTGAACTTATCCTTTGAGACAATACATGTATATATTTACTTCCAACATGCCTTTCGAGAACAAAATATCTACATCAAACTTCAAGAGACCTATATATCCACATTAGCCATGAATGCCAAAAACACTCTTATCCAGGTCATGCCATTATTACTAAAAATGTTTCTACATACTTTATTCATTCAACTTGTATATATCATCATTGTCGTCATCATCACCACCACCACCATCATGTTGGCAATATGGAATATGGTTGTCATTGATGTCAAAAGGAGTTCAGATAGATGAATAACCAAAGGACATGATGGCAAGAGTGAACTCAATGAAACTCAAAGGAAAGACAAAGGTGGTGATGACATGGCATGAATGATGATATGGAGGATATGATGACATGGAATGGCATAGATGATGATGTGGCATGAAGTTGAACTCATTGTTGTATTATGAAATCACTCTGGAGAAATATGGAAAAATGGTGAAAATCAGGAAATTGACCAAGCATGGAATAATTAGTCAAAATTGGTCCCAACAGTCTCAAGAGAATAACCACCACAATTTATGGTTTGAGAAGAACGCCTGCTCCATGGTACCATACTATAGCTAGTTGGTTTGGATACCTATTCATGATTTGATATTTCTTTAATATTTCTTGAGGAGAAAGATATAGCCCTGCCAAAATAGGGTTTTTCACCAGTGGATGCAAAAATGTCTAAGTAGCCTCAGAAAGATGCCTGCCCTAAATTATGGGTTAGAGTAAATTCCTGCAGCACGTAGGGGTCTTGTATATTGGTATTCAGCCTACCTGACCATGTCTTCATATTGTCTTCGAAGTGGATGAAGAAAAAGTTATGGACCTTCCAAAAGGGTATTTTAGGCAGATTAGACCAAATTGAGAAATTTCTCTATGGAATTGATGTTAAATCTGCCCAAGTGGCCTTAAGAAAATGCCCTCCATGCCTCATAGGATGATGTGAAAAATTTATTGAGAATGTGAGTCTATAGAGTGTTGTATGGAGCATACAACCATGTCACTTTCCTCACCAAAGAGTCTCTAAGGAGGAAGATGTCAACCTGCCAAAAGTGCCTCCCATCCATATTTGCACTATTCCACTACTGGCAAAACTGGCTAAGTGGCTTCACGGAAATGTTCCCGCCATAGATTGTCCTGATGATGATAAATTTATCTGAGGGTATGGTTTTTTTCTTTGATGAACTAGCTATCTTGCCATGTTCTTATTTTTTCTTATGGTGACCACATGAGGAAAATAGCAATCTGACAAAATACATTAGATATAAGTATATTTCTAAATGCAGTATATTATATACCAATTTCTATAAAGAAAAATGTGAAGAATGTGATGAATAGGATTTTCATTGATGACAACATTAATGACAATCATTTTGGAAAAGTATGGTAATTTGGTGAAAAACAAGAAAATGACTAAGTGTTGGAAAACTGGCTCAGGTAGCCTTAAGAAAATGCACGCCACAAATTGTGTGTTGAAAAAAATGCCTACACCATATGGGGGTCTTGTAGATTGATATTTGGCCTACCTGACCATGTATCCATATTGTCTTGGAAGTACCTGAGGAAGAAATTATGAACCTTCCAAAACATTGTTTTAGGCAGATTAGACCAGACTAAGAAAATTGTTTGTTGAAAAAACTGGCTCATGTGGCCTTGGGAAAATGCCCATCGTACTGTATAGGTGTGTGATAAAAATTATCTGAAGCTATAATCATACAACTTGTTGAAGAGGCTATCTAACCATGGTCCCATTTCTTAAAGAATATGTTTGATGAAAAAGATAATGGTCTCCGAAAACAGAGTTTCAGGTTGTTTTGCACTATTCTAGTACTGGCAAAACTGCCTCAGTGGCCTTAGGGAAATGCCTGGCCTATCTCATAGGATGATGAGAAAAATAATATGAAAGTGTTAGGATATATATTTTTGATGGGTTCATCTAACCATGGTCTCAGTTATCCTTTGGAGTGTTTTATGACAAAGATATAAATTTGTGAAAAAATAAGAAAAATATTATTTTTCATTTTAAGAACACAAGAAACTTGGTTGTGTTAGATTCAAGAAAATGAAAAGGCATTTTGAAATTCCCGCAAGGAGGGGTTATTTTTATGATAAGATTCATCAGGTAGCATAGGCATGTTCCTTGGTGAACTAACTATCCATCCATACCTTTAGGTTGTTTTATGATGGTCTCATATGCAAAATATCAATCTGCCAAAAATAGGAAAAATAATATTTTGCATGGTGAGAACAAAAGAAAATTGACTGTGTTAAAAACATGATTTTGAGAGGTCAATTGGAAATGGATGCCAAGGGATGTCTTTGTGCAAGTAAATTTATCAAATGTCATGGATCCATTCTTTAGTAAGTTGTCCATCTGCTCATGACTTCAGGTCTCCATAGATTGTTGACACGTGTGAAATAGGAGTCTTCCAAAATGGGAAGAAATATGTTTTGATGTTCAAAAGAGGTTGAGAAGCTATTTTGAAATTATTTCCAGAGGTTGTGTGCGTGTAAATAGATTTATCTTGTGATATGGTCTTGTTCATTGTTGAAATGGATATCTAGCCATGCTTGCAGCTTTCCTTATGGTGATCACATGAGGGAGAAATCAATCTTCCAAAGTAGAAGAAAAATTGTTTTTAGGGTAATATTGAGAGTCTTTGATTTCTCTTTTGATTTCAATATATATGTTTGCATACAGTAAAAGAATTGAAGGTCTTGATCATCACTTTATATTAAGAAAACTTCACATATTATAATCTCGAACTTAACAACGGTAAAAAAATGTTGTTAGTCATTAGAGGAATTTTGGGGTCTAAAATGGGCCTCCTAAGGAAAATAATAAAATAATAGTTAAAATAATAAAATAATGGTTAAAATAATAAAATAA
>LPNX010061818.1:153433-174689 GCA_001517045.1 Pseudotsuga menziesii
GTTGCATCCAATATGTTTGATTTAAGTTTATTTTTTTTCTATGGAAATTGAACCCCCAAGAGATAAAACAATTACTCTCACAAAATTTATAATAAAACATGCAAAATTCACACCAAAGGAGACTGAAATTGGAGCATACCATTGATCTGTATTCAATAAGTGTAAAATAGCAAACCTTATGAAGTAATAGGTTGCTGAAATATATAATTACATGAGAGATTCAAATGCATAAGGATGCCATTCGAAATGGTCAAAAAGCAGGCTTACTAAATCTAGTCAAATACCCCATAGGTGCATAAAGCAGTTTCCAAATATACCAAGATGCTCATGAATTGGATAAGTCAAGTATGAAAGATAATGAGAAATGGAAAGACAACTCATACATGATTTTATTAGGAGAAAATAAGGGAGGATGATGTGGGAAAAAAACAAGTCAACTACACCTAGTCTAGCTTTTCCTTTTTCCTTAAATCTTAATAAAACAGACAGCTTTTCAGAAAACGTAGATATGCACCTTGGAGGATCTGGAATAAAGAAAACATGCTAAATTGAGTTTCCAGAATGTTTCCCAAGTGCTCTATGGCTCATTTTTAGCATGTATTGACTTCTAGGACTTGTAGAAGGCAACTACCATAGAGTGGAATCTAGGAAACTAGGTAATAAGACAAAAATAATTAAAAATTAATGTCTAAGGTAGGTAACTATGGGTTGATTATTCTAACACCCCCCCTTAAGCCTAAATTTATGAGTAAATATCAGAAAAATATAGGGCCTAGCAACAAGGCTTAGTCACCCTTTACATACTGCTTGTCCATACAACCAAGGAAAGAGGCAAAAACCCAGTGGGAAAATCCTCCCTTAAACATGGACATGAAAAAAAAAAAATTTGGAAATCCTGTATTCAATCATTCTTCATAGCATGATCAGCAATCCCCAGTAGTGATTTGAGATTGTTGAAGGTCTTCTCACAAAACAAATTGGTGAAGATGTTTGCTACTTGTTCTGAAGATGCACAGAAGAGTATATCAATGGTGTCATCATGCACAAGCTGTCTAATGTAATGCATATGGATCTCAATGTGCTTGGTACACTATCTGTAAAATAGATCATTTTAGAATCTAATGGTGCTCTAATTATCATAGTATATAATAGTTGAAGACTCTAATTCAAAACCACATTCTCCAATTATCCCCTACAATCACAAACATTGAGTTGCTGCATTTACAACTCCTCTATACTCTGCTTCCGTAGATGAGAGTGCTATGGCACTCTACTTCTTGCTTGACCAGATGATTGGTCCTTCTACAAGCATGAAAACATATCCTAATGTATGCTTTCGGTCTGTGTTGTCATCTGCCCAATCACTGTCAGTAAACCAAATAAAATCAAGCTCAAATTTTTCTTTGTAGAAGATCCCATGAGTTCTCGTTCCTTGAACAAAATTTAGGATCCTTTTGGCTGCTCTCCAATGGATCTCATGAGGCTGATCCATGTATCTCAAAGACACACTAACTGCATAAGATAGATCAGGCTGAGTGTGTGTAAGATAAAGAAAACACCCAATCAACTACCTATACAATGTATTATTTACCATAAGAAAAGAACCTGCTTCTTCAAGCTTAACTCCTAAAAGGAAGGGAGTCTTGCTTGGCTAGCAATATTTCATGTTGAACTTGGTCAACAAATCTAGAGCATACTTGGACTGATGTACTTTGATTCCATGTTGGGATTGAGCAATTTTGAGACCCAAGAATTGGCTCAACAATCCCAAATCTGTCATAGAAAATGCATGGTTGATTGTATCCTTCAAGGAGGAAATCTCTTTCTTTGAACTTCCTGTAATCAGAAGGTCATCCACATACAAAAAAATAATCATCAAAGAACCATGAATTGGATTCAAATAGACATTAGGATCAGACTTGCATCGAACAAAACTTAGAGATAGAAAAAAGCCATCAATCTTGGCATACCAAGCCATGGGGGCTTGCTTGATCCCATATAATGATTTATTTAACATGCACACTAAAGATGCATTAGAAACAAACCCTTTAGGTTGCTGCATGTAAATATCTTCAGTGAGATCTCCATTTAGGAAAGAACACTTCACATCCATGTGATGTACCTATCAGTGCTTCGAAGCTGCAATGGCTAGATCTAGCCTTATGGAGTCCATATTTTCCAATTGAACTAGCTTCCTCCCCGAGGGAAGATCAATCAGTTCCCATGTGTTGTTCTTCTGGAGCGAGCTGAATTCTTATTTCATTTCTGTATTCCATATTGGATCATATTTTTAATCTTCATATGTTTGTGGATCTGATTCAACCATCAGATAGCACTTCTCAGCAAATAGAGTATCTTTCACACAAAGGGCACTCTCAAATTGAGATCTAGTCCTCCTAGTGTCACTAGGATTTCCACCTAGTTTTGCAGCTGCATGAATGGTATTTTCTACCCATTTTGGTCTTGTAGGACTGCTAGGATCTGCAATCAAATCATCATTATCAGACATATCAGAATCAACAAACTCATTAGAGTCTCTACTTACAATCAATGGATCTGGTGGTGAAGAAGACCCTCCAACTTCAACTGCTGCTAAAGGCTCTTCTTGGAACTAAACACTTCTTTCAATGAAAGCTTTGTTAATGCTCAATTTTATCAGGTTGTACCCTTTTGAATCTTTAGAATACCCAACAAATAGGCACTCTTGGATTTGGGGCTACAAATCCTTCCTCTTTTTAGTTGGAATTCTAGCCAAAGCCTTTGAGCCAAAAATCCTAAAATGGGTCACATATGGCTTGTGCCCACTCTAAGCTTAAAAAGGAGTCATACCATCAAGGTGCTTATGAGGTACCCTATTCTGGATGTAGGATGCACAATTTATATCCTCGTCCCAAAACTTTGGTGGCAAAGTCTTAGCCTCCATCATGCAGGTTTCCATCTCCTTCAGTGATCTGTTCTTTCTCTTCGCAACACCATTTTTTTGTGGTGTGTAAGGGATTGAATGCTGCATCTGAATACCTACATCTTTACAATACTAAATGAACTTAGACTTGACATACTCACCACCATTTTTAGATCTGAGGATCTTGAGTTTCCTCCTAGAATGGTTTTCAACCAAGGCTCTAAAGACTTTGAAAAGGTCAAAAACTTCAAACTTATGCTTTAGGAAGTAAACCCAACAATACCTAGAAACTTCATCTATGAAGGTTAGTGCATATTTGGCTTGAATCATGGACATATGAGGGAATGGACCAGCAATGTCACTGTGGATCAACTCAAGAGGTGCAAAGGTTCTCTCATGACTAGCTTTCTCATACTTGTGCTCTGGGTGTTTTCCTAGGATACAACCTTGACAGAATCCCTTAGAAAACTTGATCGTTGGTAACCCTATGACCATATATTTTTCACTCAAATAAAAAATATACTTGTAGTTAAGATGTCCAAATATTTCATTCCAAATCTTACTTGCTTCATTAGTATGAATCAAAAGAGTATAGGGGTTTGAGTAGGGTAGAAAATGGGAAAACTTGTATACCTTCGAAGTGTGATCGACAACACCTTTTGCTATGACTTTATCATTCAAAATATCAGTGATTTCAACATCATTAGGGGAGAATATGACCTTCTTTGGAGACCCAGTATGAGTCATATGATACACTAACAAGATATTAGAGGCAAGTCCTAGAACATACAACACATTATTGAACTTACCATGGCCAAGATCAATCCTTCCCTTCCCTAAACTGTCAGTGAGAGAGTCATCTCCCAAAACTATTGGTGTACCTTTCGACATGTCAAGAGAGGAGAATATATCTTTGTCAAAACCATATGTCTAGAAGCTCAAGATTCTATGATGAAGCTAGGTGAGCTTGATGTGCCAGCAACCAAGGCATGTACTCTCTCTCTGACCTTTGAATTTGATCCTCCTTCCATCTTCTTTGAGAAATCAAGAAGGGAGATGTTATTATTATCTAGGAGTTGGGTGAACATGTCAATTTTCTTTTTCATACAAGAGTTCTCAGGATGATTGCCTTTATTGTAGTATGAACACTTTCTCATTTCTCCTTTGTTCTTCTTCTTCTGAGAGTTCTTCTTGGAACCTTGGGGCTCCTCTTGAGACTTATCCTTGTCTCTCTTTTGCTCAGGTGGCTTTTTATCTTTTTTCTTGCTTTTTGAATCCACCTTTGACTCTCTAGTGACCAAAGATTGGTATTTGGAAGGTTTTACAGTGCCCATCATCACCAACTTATCTTGCTCCTGTGTGAGGGATTCCATGAACTCTGCAATCTTAGGCATCTTCCAGGATCGAGCTATCAACTTGGTGGAATGGAAGGTCGAAAAAAACACTGACTACTCAATACCAATCTTATAATTTATGGTCAAAACAAGTTTCGCTTCCTTCTTTTAGATCCCACATTGTTTCAACTGCAAAACAAGGGCCTTAAACTTGGAAAAGTAGAGTTGCAATGAATTGAAGATACTGGGACTCAAGGAGATCAGCTCATTCTCGATTTAATTTCCTCTCGGCTCATTTTTATTTCCAAAAATCTATTATATATTCTACCACACTTAATTAGGTGATGTGAATGCATCAAGATGGAATAGGAGGTCTATTGAAATTCTCAGACACAGAAAGACCATAGCCCTCATCCCTCTTGTTGTGCCATTTAGTTTTCTATACAGCTACATTAGGTTCTCCCTCTGTTTCCATAGTTACCCTATAGATACCTTTCACTCTCAATAATATCTCCATCTTATCTTTCCACTCAAAGAAATTGAATTGAGTCAATATGATCTTCTGAGATTGGTCCATAGCTCATAAACTATGCCCTCCAGTCAACAGACTGTGCTCCCAGTCAAGATGTCGAACCTATAATAGAAATAAGGAAGGAGAGAAATCAATATACAAAGGCTTTGATACCATTTTTAAATTCAACCCAAGAGATAAAACAATTACACTCACAAAATTGTTAATCAAACATGCAAAATTCACACCAAAGGAGACTGAAATTGGAGCATAACATTGATCTGTATTCAATAAGTGTACAATATCCAACCTTATGAAGTAATAGGATGCTTCAATATATAATTAAATGAGATATTAAAATGCATAAGTATGCCATTCGAAATGGTTAAAAAGTAGTCTTACTAAATCTAGTCAAATCCCCCATAGGTGCATAAAGCAGTTTCCAAATCTACCAAGATGCTCACAAATTGGATAAGTCAAGTAGGAAAGCTAATGAGGGATGGAAATAAAAATCATACATTCTTTTATTAGTAGAAAAGGATGGAGGATGATGTGGTCAAAAAACAAGTCAACTACACCTAGTCTAGCTTTTCCTTTTGCCTTAAATCTCAATAAAACAAGAAAATTTTTAGAAAAAGAAAATATGCACTTTGGAGGATTTGGAATAAACAAAACATGCTAAATTGGGTTTCCAATATGTTTCCCAAGTGCTCCATGACTCATTTTTAGCATGTGTTGACTTCTAGCACTTGTAGAAGGCAACTAGCATAGAGTGGAATCTAGGAAACTAGGTAATAAGACAAAAATAATTAAAAATAAATGTCTAAGGTAGGTAACTATGGGTTGATTATTCTAACATTGTCAATGAAATAATTTTTTTTTGTCAATGAAATAATATGAAGAGATTATATGTGAATTATTTGTATACTAGAGTAGAGGCCTCAAAAATAATAAAAAATAAATGTAAATGTTACAATTGCCAATACACCACAATGTAAATATTTGTGTTACCCTAGAATGATAGACATTTCCACACCGATCTTCTCTTCTGCATGATATTCCTATGATTTGTATATTTTTCCACTGAAAGAAAAAAATAGTGACTAAGTGATATTTTTCTTTTTACCCCATAATTAGAGTTCAACTGCAACAATTATTGTTTGTGTCAAATTTGACCAATTCTTGGGAATGTCACACTACTAGATCTTTGACATCATGCTTGACAAATTCATCTATAGTTGTGGGAAGTCTTATCATCTCCCAATCATATTTGTTTTGGATCAGTTATACTTGTCTTACTTCCTCCAGTACACCATGCCAATTTTCAGCAACTTAGTTCTAGATTGTATGTCCCAAGCCATGAAAAGTTCATAAAATAGCATGCCACCCCCTGCTACTATGTCACCACATAAATTTCTTGTTAACTATCCTATAAATATTTTAGTTCTTCCCAATCCTATCTCCTTGAACATGATTGTTTCTTAATCAATAAGTAACTTTTCTTTAGGCCTTGAAACCAAAATTATCTCAGGAACACAAACACCTCATTTTTCCTCTTATTTGTGTACTTGTTTATGCTCCAATACAGAGACTTGCACCAATCGAGTCTCCCATTTCTAAACTATTTCCTTCAAAAATTGTTGATGAAGTGCATGTTGTTGGAGACCAAATTCATCCAACCACAGAGCCTTGGGGACATAGATGGATGACACAAAGCCAGAGATTGGGGACAGGCCGCATATTGGATAGGGAAACCTTGCTAGAGAAGGTAATCCTTCTTGGTAATGGTGTGGTAGATCAGGAAAAAGATTTTCTACACCCACTTTCTGAAAGAAATTTACTGTCACCATTTGAACCAAAAAGTTGTGTTTCCTCTTGTATTTTTAATCCGATACAGAACCTTGAGGACATCAATCTAGGTAAGGAATAAATATATGTGGCATTGGATTTATGCAGTAATAGTTTGTGGCGAAATCAACTAGTATTTAAATATGCAAATGGAAGTTGGAGTCACTACTAGAGAAGGAGGTGTTTTGAGAAAATACTTTAACACGAAATTGTAGTTTCGTCTTTGACTTTCCCAATGTCACTATTACACATTTTATTTTGTCTCTAACATTCTCTGATTGACTTTTCTTCAACTCTTGTGCTATGAAACACTCAGCCCGACTTTTATTTACAACGAAATAAAAATAATGCATCGGCTGGGCTTAAACCAGCCCAAGTGAGTTTATTGCAACATGGTTTCAAGTAAGCAAATTGCATTCAAATCTATCTTCAGGCCACTCTACCGTTGCTACATTACTAATTATTGAAGAAAAAAGGAAATAACATCACCGACGGTGCAGCATCTTGGCCTAGTACCTTCCTATTCTCGTTCTCATCCTCTTTGATTTTAACAAAGGATAAGTGATCTCATGAATCAGTCTCATTGTCAAATATTTTAATCAGTTCCATGCAGTGAGTGACAGCATTGTGGTAGGGTTTGAACAATACTTGCATTTAAATTCATCTTCAGGTATCCCTGCCACAGTTGGATTATCGAAGAAGAAGAAGAAATCTAACAGGGGTTTTCAACAATGGTCGTGGAGGTTTCTGGTTTGGTATCTTCCTATTCTAGTTTTGTTCTATGATCTTTAACTTTAGAACAAGAGCAATGATTTGAGGAATCAGTCTTTAATATTTATTTTTGTTTGTGAATCAGTCAAGTGGTGGTATATTTTTTCTGGGTATTTTAAATTGGGTCTATGGAGCATTTATTTGGATACCCACTTGGTATATTTTGTGCACTTTGCTTTCAACCCTGGAGAAACGATATGCATAATCATTCTTTAATCGGCAAGTGCCAGTGTATTTTCATCTAGTATTTTTAAATTTGGGGCTTTTAAGGGTTAATTTTGATACCCGATTCATTCGTAAGGTACATGAACCAAAGAATACAACTTTTATTTTGAACCTTAATGTTAGTTTGTATCCCCCCCAAAAGGATGGATGCTTACCTTTTATGAATTTACAGCCAGATGATTGTTGTAGAGTATGAATGATCTCTCTTGTTTTGGATATGGTTGATAAAGAAATACAGGCTCAATCCATGCTCAATCAATCACCAAGAACCTTGTCACAAATATAGAAAATGTGCCAAAAATGCATGAATTGACCTGCGCGTAAACATCCAAGAGTCATTGAAAGTTGGAATTGGTTTGGTGGGTGTGTAAAGATAGCCATATATCATTGATATAGATATGAAAGTTCCTCGAAAATTAAAAACATCGACATTGCCACGGTTTTTCTTCCATGATCAAAAAAATGAAGTATTAATCCACGAATGTTCAAAACGTGGAAATATTTCATGGAAAAATATGCCCAAATGTATTAGTGAATGATGCTCAAGTTCTCTGCATAGTAATGACAAATAACTATTACTTCGTTCAAAAATGCGTATTGTCAATTTCTTATACAGTAAAGGCTCATATTGACCACTAGAGGGGTTAGCATCATGAAACAAGATGCAATATGGATTTCAATTTGCATTTGGATTGAACAACAAATATATGGTTTCCTAGTTAGTGACCAAATTCCAATTGATATATTGAGCCACTTTGCTGCCCAACATATGCAAAATGTATCTCCCCACGGTCCTATTTGTGTTTCATTTAGAGACATAGATGTAGAAAAATGCATTTTGTAAAGATATGTCTCAATATTAGAGATTCCATGCAATTGGTACAAGAAATCAAGGGCAAGATCATATTGATATGACTCGAGTGCCTCTCTAATGTTTTTTCCTAAGCATTCTAGGAAATGTTAAAGTAGGGTTTTTTCAAAAATTCCACAGTAGACATTTTTAGTCGATGTTTTGATTCCAAATCGGGAACCATCATCAGGACTACTTGTCCTCATGATGGTTCCCAATTCGGAATCGAAACATCGACTAAAAATGTCTACTGCGGAATTTCCGGAAAAAACCCTACTTTAACATATCTCAGTGCATAAACTTACAAAATGAAATTCTAGGAAATGTTCTATCAATCCATTTCGTAATTCAATGGATGTGTAGCAAAAATGAAAGAGTACTTGTAAAGTATCAAATAAGCAGTTTCTTGGCATGAATGAGAATCCATGTAACCTGAAAAGGCCTTCTCTCTCTAAGACATCATCAATGCTACCTTCTATGTTGCACTTTTCCTTATAATTATCAACATATACTATGCTTGTCATTTTGAACCAGTTTCTTCTCAAAGTGCTTATAGTGATGAAATAGAACCTAATTACAAAAAATGAAACCTTCTTTCCTTGCATATATAACTCCTACTTTTTAAATGGTTAATAAAAATACACTTCTAGTTTTCAAAGGGTTCATAATGATGTGATGCAATTATTTTCAGACAAAAATGCAATATTGAGACAATGATGCAAATGCAAAGTTGCTTTTTTTTTCTAATTTTCTTGTATATTTAACTTCTACTTTTGAAATGGTTCATAAAGATGTGATGCAATTGTTCTCATACAAAAATTGAATATTGAAACAATGATGCAAATGTAGAGATCCTAACCTATTATTTGTATTAAGTTTATGCCACACATTGTAAAAATGTATTGAGATATCATTTCAGGTTGTTCAAAATTAAAAAGTTATGTATTTTCATTGTTTATTCATGATAAACAAAGAGGTAATAAGAATACGTGTATTATTTCATGGCACACATTGTAACATTACATTTAGTTGTCATTTTTTATTCTTGATAAACAAAAAATTAATAAGCAAAAACTTATTATTCCATACCACACATTTTAACATTGTATTTAGTTTTCATTTCAAATGGTTCAAAATTAAAAAGAAATAAAGGAGGGAATATGAATAATTCAATAATAATTCACAGTTAAAAAAATATATGACTTGTTCTTCAATTATATAAAACAACAAAAATATAGAAAGATCAAACATGAAGACAAAGTTTCTAAGCGAGTTTCAAGACAAAGTTTGTAAGCTAGTTTTGGAGTACTTTTGAAACAGTTAACTTGAAAAAGAAAAAATATATGTTATACATAGATGCATTTATGCCAGTCAGAACATGTTAAAGATACGTTATACATAGATGCATTTATGCCTATCAGAACATAATATGTTGGACTACTTGTGAAACACTTAACCTAAGAAAGAGAATGAAATCTTATACATAGATGCATTGATGCCAATCAAAACAAAAACATGTTGGAATACTTGTGAAACACTTAACTTGAAAAAGAGAATGAAATCTTATACATGGATGCATTGATGCCAATTAATGGCATCAATTAGAGCATAACATGTTGGACTACTTGTGAAACATTTAACTTGACAAAGAAAATGAAATTAAATATATATGCACTCATGCCAATTAGAACATAACATTGTATTGATAGCTCTGATACTAATATTGTATGCTTTCATTTGGTTTGAAAATTTAAGATAGACAAATATCAAATTTACCAAGACAAAGACAAATCATATTTGCAAATAAGCAAAGTCAAAATTCATTCATGGTTTTGGCTTGTTTCACAACAGTACAATGCAAATGGAAAGCATACAAAAATTGTATGTTTTTCATTTGGTTTCAAAATTTAAACCAAAATTTGGATGTAAATGTAGAGAGGAACATATGTAGCATTGACAAAGGTATTGAACATACAAAACTGGAATTTGTTTAGAAGCATCTCATTGCTTCTCCTATATACAAGGTGATGCATGACATTGACAACACCAATTGACATCCAAGTTTGGAAGGACATGGTTGTTTCGAAGAAGCCAACCATGTATGGTGGTCCTCATACTTTCCCACTTATGGAAGTGAACCAATTTTTCAAAAAATGTTTTTAGTTCAAATAGTAATTTTATAGGTGCCTATAAATAGTAAACTAGAATCGATCTCGGAGGTAGAAATATCATTTGTATATCTTGGAGTTAATTATGTTGCTCTTCTATTTGTGTACAATAGGAATACAATAATGACAAATATTGCATATCCATAGTTGTTTGCACAAATCACATACAAAATGCAAATTCATTAACATGTATTTGAAGAACTACCCAAAAGATAAAAAGAGCATCAACTATAGACAATGTATCAAACAAATGCAGCTTCAGATTAGACGTGAAACCTCTCTTAATTTAAAATAAACATTTTGTAAAAACGTTTGGATTTGTAACAATTTTTTTTAGCAATTGATCATCTAAATCAATGGATGGGGAAGTTCATAAATTAAAAAAAATAAATACTAAAAAAAATAGTGATGAACTTGTAGAAACAAATAAATGCACAGTAATATAGCATTCTTCACCATAGATGCTACTAAATCAAAATTCTAGGTTAATAGTTTATTTTTCCATTTTCATAGTTAGCATATTCAAAAGGACAAAAGTATGACAATGGAGTTCTTCACCATGATGGTACTGAATCAAAATTATAGGTTAAAATTTTATGTTTCCATTTTCATAGTTAGAATATTCAAGAGGACAAAAGTATGACGGTGACAAAAAGAAATTGAAGTCAGGTTGTTTTAGAAATATTCCTTAAGGTGTTGGAGACCTTTACACAACTTGGTGACATTCTACATGCTGGGCACATTGAGTAGGTTTCTTTCTTGGAGAACACATTGTATTAGAGAAAAATCATTTTCCATCGTGAGAAGGGCGTTTAAACCTAGAAAAAATGGGGAAGCTTACAAGAAGTTACTGCCTTAAAAGAAACTTGTGAAGACGCCTGTAGATAATGCATGCTTAATATGTTTATTGATTTCACTTATTTGCTATCTTTTCTCTATGTTTTTCAATGATTCGTTTACAATATCATTGTCAATTCAAAGGGTGGTTTGAAAAGTATAAAAAATTAAAAAAAATTAAAAAATAAACCACCCTTATAAAAACCAACGTTCTGTCCTCACATTCATAATAATTCTTCCCACTTCGAATCCATTTTCCACCTACTACCTACCTAGTGTCTCCTTTGAGATTGGAATGATATAAACCATTGATACATTTAATAGAGTCTCTGTTCGTTAATACATTTGACTTTACTTTTTTTTCTGGCTCCCTCTCACTTATCCTTCGAAACTGTAGCTTATCAATGTTATACAAGACTGAGAGCATCACATGTCGTGAGGTGTGCATTGCAAGTGTTCGATTCCTAATCCAATAATGGATTCTCTCTGTATTGGATAAGGTAGTTTGGTTCAAAATGTATAGATTTAAATCAGTTGGAAAATGGAGATGTGATAAACAGATGCAGTGGATCTGTTTATTTATTTGTGTAAATTTTTTACCAAAGTAGAGAAGAACGATATTCAACATGGAAGTTTAACTATTGGTATATGTTGACTAATACTAGTGAGACTTTATACAACCTGTGTAACCTATTATGCCAAATATATAATGATCAAGCTAATATGTATACATATTCAATCTCTTTATAAGTTGCAAGCTCAGTAACAACTAACGGTCCGTAATAAACTAAAACTATGTATTTAGCATGAATCAATGAGAGTACAACAGGTGTAAATAATGGTAAAGATATATGATGACTCAATTGTATTACAAGACCTTATCATTAATATTAAAACACATTTCTTTAAATATGTATAGATCTCTAAGATATGGTGCGCAGTCAGCTCAATAAAGGTAATGGCCTCTTGCTTAGATAGTACTATTCTTAATATGGAACCAATGGTAATGGAAGTAGTTTATAAGCAAGAAGCAACAATAATCATGGGGATATGATGAAACCAATGGAATTACAAGTAGTATCCTTCTTATTCCATACAATTTTATTGCTTGTACTATAAACTGTAACTGCATAAAGGGAATCAATGGGCTTACTTCTAGGTAGCGATTACATTTACCTAGCTAGTATTAACTCAGTGATTTAAAGAGGATGCAACTCTTATTACTAAGCTCTTAATACATATAATCTTGTGATAACATAGGGTACTAGTAATACATATTTATTTTATTAATGTATTTCTTATTGAGACGTATTAGTAGTAACCACATAGGTTAAAGATGCATGTAAGTACTATAATTACAATCATAACTAATAGTATTGCATGTTTGTTGTTCTATCTATGCTTTGACCTTTATACAACGTATTGATATTCTATTGTTTATACATAGTTAAATAAAACCAATCTAACTTGTAAGCTAATATGATAGGGAGCTTACTTACCCATAGTTGAATAGTAGTATCTATACAGTTTGAATATCCCTAGGGATATTGTAATACCTATGTTTAATCACAACATCAATGATTAATGAATCAATATCTCAAAAAGAAAGTGTTTCACTACTTAGAATTTAGTTCCATGTGTTATGTATGCACACAAATTAAGTTACACAAAAGAGAGAAGTTGCCTGTTGTTATGTAATCCATGAGTGTTCCCAAGAGTGAACCCAAGCCAAGAGCCAAGGATGTATTCTTGAGGGAGAATCCCACCAAGGAAGAACTATGGATATCATCTTCTGAGATACTTACCACCTTCTTATCTCATAACTTATTTGTTTGGAATTAAACAACATTCGCTTTGATGATAGGAGATAAGATAAGAGGGGATTTAAAGTCTCGATAAAATATATGAATAGTGTTTATAAATATCTGGTTCCAATATTGACCCAATCCAATATATCCCCCATCATACTTGTAAGAAGCTATTGGGTTAAGTATGTCAGTATCTGGTCTTGATTTGACCTAGGGAATGGAAACATGAATCCATATGGTTAAGGTACCTCCAACATTATTTCGAGTTGTTGAACAATGTAATGTCCTTTTTGAAATTTTATTAAATGACCAATTTTTTCACTTTTTCTCCAATTTCGACCTTAACTAGTTTTGATGTCTAGACTTCCCAATTGACCCAAATTCTCCCAAAATTTCTCTGAAGGTACATGACTGATATTAGAAATTAAATATGATGTTTAGGAATGGTTTATAAACCCCCAATTACTTCTGTAAACTTGTTTAATTTTTTTTCAAAGTAGGAGTCTTTACTAGCAAATTGGGGCTCCAATTCCCCCTGGGTAATTGTCGAAAATGGATTCTCAAATGGTCCCAAAGTCCCTCGAATTTATGAAAAGAGGTAGGGTATGTGTAAGGGAAATTTTTAAATTCTCATATGCATCATGTTTCAGTTTATACAGGTTGTTATTACTCTTTCCAAAACAACTCCCAAATCACAATTTCAACCCTTGGGGAAAATGCACCAAATCTTCTCCCGATGCAATAAAAATGAATAAAATGGATTCCAATGCTTAGGTAATGAACATGAGACTTGAAATAAGCATTAATTAAATTCCATTCATAATAAACTTAGAATATATGAATTCCTCCATTCGAAATAATAAGCATCACCATGGCATATATAAAAATAGAGTGGAAATGGTCATTGTTTGCTAAATAAAAGTCAATTTGACATACAAATATTGGGTATTTCGACTTGAAAATTTATGCAAATGAAGAACACAGAATATTAATTGATTTAAATCATAAATATATCAGTAATATATCTCCCAAATAGTGCATGAGATCACCCAAGGCGCAATTCCTCCATGAGCATGAATATGCAAAGAAAGTTGGAAATGATTGAGAGGAAGTGCTGCAGTAGAAGAATCCACATGCTTCCCTATAGATTACACCTGAAAATAAGACTCCATTAAATCTCCATAAAATACCTAAGTGGCCTCTCCAAACACCAACTTGGAAGGGAATCTTTCACCCTCGAAATTGGCTAAGGCAAGAAAGCTAGTCATCCACTAGCTCTCACAATTCACAAATGACAATTTCTAAAATGATAAAAAGCCCTTCTCTTGGTTTATTCCTTTATTTTATAAACATCCTTAGCCTTATAAGGTTCCAAATCCATCCAAAAACTCAATCCAATTCGAATTAGGGTGTGTTCTCATGATTTTCCATGTGTCATCCCTTTCCTAGCCTTCCACCTTCCCCAAATTCGAGTTGGATCCCATTGAGATTCCCCAACTCTAATGAGAGATATCTTGGATGCTATATTTTGAATTGACATGTTATATATGTAATATTTGAGCCTTTAGATGTTAGGAACCCATGTCTTTACTGTGTTAGTATATTGTTGTTGGACGCATATGCTTTGTAAGTCGTCCCATAGTATTTGTTGATCCATAGTTTGTGTTATTGTTGTTGGGTGCATATGATTTGTAAGCTGTCTGTAGTATTTGTTGATCCATAGTTTATATTGTCCCATGGCTTTGACCCATAGTATTGGTGCCTATTTTTAGTATATAAGTGTGTGTTGAGGCCAAGGAAGTCACGGTGAAGTTATTTTGTATTGAGCTTGCTCAAAGGAGGTTGCCCCCTCAAAGTGGCCTGGGATTAATATAAAAGTGATTTTGAGTTCTACTGCTATATCGTGTATTTTGATTACTTGTTTGTTGCAGGGTCCTCAAATCTGGTATCAGAGCGCTTTCTTGGGCTCGTTGGGTGAAATTTTTGCCCAATTTTTTTTTCGCTTGTGTTGCAGGTTCGGATCTGGGAATAATCCCTCTCTGCTTAACTATGGGAAGTACTTGGGAATAATTCCTAAAACTCATTGTGAGGAGTACCACAGGAACCTTGAAGTAGCTAGCCCATTCAGAGGACCTACCAGCGAAAAGGGCAACAACCCCTACCTGATTGACTAGTTCCCACCCGTGCGGTAAACTAAGAGCTGTCATTTGTGGCCAAGCAGTTATTAGTTTTACCTGAGCCATGGAGTGAGGGGTGCTGCCCCAATATGCAAGCCGTCAGACAGCATTGGTGGCCGAGTGAATCCCTTGAACCGATAGGAAGCCGCACATACCTGGGGTCCATATCTATTTTCAGTTGTACAATCACAGATTTCCTCTATCCAGAACTTTTGTCGGTCAGTTCCGCGTCATTGCAGTTCCATTTGTTGCCGATCACTTCCGCGCCGTTGCAAATTACACTTTTTCCGATCACTTTCGCGCCGTTGCAGATCCCTTCTATTTTTTGGCCATATCTCCTTGGTTTCAAATCTGTTTTCCATGAAACTTCATTTACCCATCTGCAATTCCATTCTGTATATTTCATTCTTGAAGAACCTATCCCAAATTCCACTTCCCAAAACCCGAAATCCCACATTTGTCTATTTTTAGGGTTTGCAATAACTCCTTCGATTTTCACCCAAACGCCTTCACATGTTGCCATTGTATTCCTTTCCTCACTCTGCTTCTTTGTCCCTCTCTACCAAATTTTCTCATTCTTTCACCCCGCTCGTAAAATCCCCATTTTTTGCTTCCCTGTCCTTTCGACAGTGTCCAAAACTTACTCAAACCCAAATTACCCTTCCGGTTTTTTCCCAAATCCAAATTTTCCTCGACTGAAATAGTTTCTGTTTTTGCTTTTCTACCCACTCCCCCCCCCCTGCGAAAAAAAAAACCTCCTGGTTATGGTTGTCACCTGCACAGGAGCAAAAACCATGGAGGAAGCACTTACAGCCATCCAAGCCAAACTCCAGGAACTGGATGAAAAATTTCTCGGTCGCCATCTTGAGCATTCAGCTATGAACACCAGATGACAGTCTGAGTCTTCATCAAACAATGCGTTCTCTTCTACCAGCAATTTTCGTGGTCCGAAGCTAGATTTTTCTCGCTTCAATGGTACTGATCCGACTGGATGGATCTATCGTGCAGAACAGTATTTCAGTCTTCATAATACTTTTGATGTCCACCAAGTTCCACTTGCCTCCTTTCATTTGGAACAGGAAGCTCTTCAATGGTATCGTTGGTACATCAAGGCTCATGAAGAGCCCAAATGGCCTGATTTTTGCCAGCTCCTTTTGCAACAATTTGGTCCTAGTGCTTTTGATGACTTCACAGGAGATCTCACTAAACTTCGCCAAATTGGCACTATGAAAAAGTATCAAACTGAATTTGAGAAACTAGCTAATCACACTGAAGGATTGCCGGATGACTTCTACCGGAGTTGTTTTATTAGTGGTCTAAAGGATGCAATTCGATTTGAGGTCAAAATGTTCGGTCCCAACACAATGATGGAAGCCCTGGGGTTGGCTAAGTTGGTAGAAGACAAGATGGCAGCCCAACAGCGCTCCAAATCCTCTTTTGTTCCCTTCCAAAATATGGGTTCTCAACGACCTCCCATTCCACGAGCTCCTCGCTCACCTCCAATCAAGCATTTGTCTGAAACAAAGATGTAGGAACACAGAGAAAAAGGGCTTTGTTATAATTGTGATAAGAAATTCAGTTGGGGACATTGATGTGTTCAACAAAAGCTCTATCTCTTGGATGTGGATTCTCCACCTGCCTTTGAAATTGGTGAAGAAGCTTTCAATACAATGGATGCTCCAGTTGACACTCAGAAGCTGCCTACTGACCCTCCATCTCAGGACGACCAGCCCGAGATATCCCTCCATGCTTTAGCTGGAGTCACTGCCCCCCAAACAATGTGGGTACGCGGTTACTTCAAGAAGCTTCCTCTTACAATACTCATTGATTCTGGCAGCACTCATAATTTCATTGACCCTCGGATCGCCAAACAAGCTAATTTTTTTATCCATCCTTGCTCCAACTTTGAAGTCATGGTTGCCAATGGGGGCACCTTACCTTGCAAAGGGAAGTGTCGTAATGTGCGTATCTCCATGGGAGACTATAACCTCCGCTCTTACATGTTTGCCTTGACCTTAGGTGGATGTGATGTGGTTTTGGGCACTCAATGGCTGCGCACACTTGGCCCCATATTATGGGATTTTGCTAAACTTTGGATGCAGTCCTCCCCTGATGGACACAAACACACATTGAAAGGATTACAACCAGGGTCTCTCAGCATCATCAGTTCACATCGCATGGAAAAACTCCTTAAGAAGAGTTCCCATGGTGTCATCGCTCAGCTCCATTCCATTCAAATGCAACCATCAGCAGCCCCCACTACTCCTTTGGATCTCCAACAAATTCTGGATCGATATACAGGTGTTTTTGCTGAACCAGTGAGACTTCCACCTTGACGACCAGAGGACCATCGTATTTAGCTCCTTCCTGGAAGCATTCCTCTCAACATCAAGCCCTATCGCTACCCATTTCACCAAAAAACAAAGATTGAACTCCTCGTTAGGGACTTACTGAAGCAAGGTATTATTCTCCCAAGCATAAGTTCCTTTTCCTCACCAGTTCTTCTTGTCCACAAAAAATATGGTTCATGGCGCCTCTGCATTGACTTCCGAGCACTTAATCACCTCACCATCAAGGATAAGTTTCCAATTCCTGTTGTTGATGAGCTTCTTGATGAGCTTCATGGTGCTCAATTTTTCTCCAAGTTGGATCTTCGCTCTGGGTATCATCAAATTCGGGTTCATGAGGATGATATCCCTAAAACAGCTTTCCGCACACATGATGGCCACTATGAGTTTTTGGTCATGCCCTTTGGTCTCACTAATGCTCCTTCCACATTCCAGGCCTTGATGACTAAAATATTTCAACCCTATTTGCGGAAATTCATTCTGGTATTTTTTGATGATATCCTCATCTATAGTAAAACATGGGCCGAACATCTCCAGCATCTAGCTCTTGTAATGAAACTTTTCTCTGATCATCATCTCCATGCCAAAAAGTCTAAATGTGTTTTTGGCCAAAAGGAAGTTGAGTATCTCGGGCACATTATCTCAGCACAAGGGGTTCGTGTGGATCCTACCAAAATTGCTGCCATGAACAATTGGCCGCCTCCTAAGACACTCAAGAGCCTTCGTGATTTTTTGGTGTTGACTGGCTACTACCGCAAGTTTGTCAAGGATTATGGGAAGATTGCAGCTCCATTAATTGCTCTGTTAAAAAAGGATGCTTTTACATGGACACATGTTATTGAGTGTGCATTTGACAAGCTGAAACAAACTATGTGTACTACACATGTTCTAGCTATGCCCGATTTTTCCAAGCCCTTTACTATTGAGAGTGATGCTTGCGGCAATGGACTTGGTGCTGTTCTCCTTCAAGATGAACACCCCATTGCGTTCACTAGAAAAGCCCTTTCTGGTAAGAATTTAGCTGCCTCTACATATGACAAGGAAATGATGGCTATTTTGCATGTAGTACAAAAGTGGCAACCCTACCTCTTAGGGAATCATTTCTGCATCAAGACTGATCACCAGAGTCTAAAATATTTCCTAGAACAGCATGTATCCTCCCCAGCACAATAGAAATGGGTTATAAAACTCATGGGTTATGACTATGAGATCACTTATAAGAAGGGTAAAGACAATATTGTGGTGGATGCCCTTTCTCGCACATTTGATGACCAAGGTTCTCTTTCCGCTATTTCTATGCCTGTTCCAAATTGGTTGCAATCGGTTCAACAGGGTTATGTCAATGAATATTCATGATCTCACATCATCCAATGCTTGGAAACCAACCCTTCTGCTGTCCCACATTACTCTTGGGATGGTGCTTCACTGAGATACAAGGGTCGTCTGGTGCTTCCCCAGAACACAACTCTTCAACAAGCTATCTTCTATGAACTCCATGCTTCTCCGTCAGCGGGGCACTCTGGTTTTCTCAAAATGTATGAACGGGCATGGCGCAACTTCTTTTTGCAGGGCATGAAAAGGACAATTCAACAGATGGTGGCCGAATGTGATACCTGCCAGCGCAATAAGGGTGAAACAACACCCCTTCCGGGATTGCTCAATCCCTTGCCCATACCTACCCGGATATGAACATATATTTCTATGGATTTCATTAAAGGGCTCCCTAAATCTGGAGGGAAGACTGTGATTTTGATTGTGATTGATCACCTCTCCAAATATAGTCATTTTTTTGCTCTCATCCATCCCTATACAGCCTCTTCCATTGCTCAAATTTTCCTGGACCAGATCTTTCGTCTTCATGGAATGCCTTCTTCCATTGTCTCAGATTGTAATGCGACTTTCACCAGTCATTTTTGGACAGAACTCTTTCACCACACTGGCACCAAACTGAAGATGAGTTCAGTTTATCACCCCCAAATGGATGGTCATACTAAAATTATCAATAAATTCTTGGAAACTTATCTTCGTTGCTTCTCCTCTGAGCAACAACATCAGTGGGAAAAATGGCTCCCTCTCGCTGAATGGTGGTACAATACCTCTTACCACACTGCCTCTAAAATGACTCCATATGAACCAGTTTATGGTCAGGCACTGCCAATTCTTCTTCCTTACACCCCCAGCAGTTCTCCAGTTCATGCAGTTGATGCGGTCCTTCGAAACCGCAATGAGGTTCTTCGCATTTTGCATGAAAACCTTCACATGGCAAGAAATTGCATGAAGCAACAAGCTGATCAATACCGTTCTGAGCACACTTTTGAAGCCGGTGATATGGTTTTTCTTCATCTCCAACATTACAAGCAATCCTCACTAAAACTCAAAGGGCGTCATAAGCTCGCTCCAAATTTCTATGGGCCATATAGGATTCTTCAGAAGATTGGGTCTGTTGCTTATAAATTGGAACTTCCGCCTTCTTCCCACATTCATCCAGTATTTCATGTCTCTTGTCTGAAGAAAGTTCTTGGCACCAACATCAAAGGCCAAACTATTTTACCAGAACTGGATAATGAAGGATCCATCTTTTTGGAGCCGGAGGCTGTCCTCAATAAGTGCACTCGTCAGCTTCGCTCTCGCTCTATCATAGAGGTCTTAATTCAATGGCATAGAATGCAGCCCGAGGATGCTACGTGGGAACCACTCCTTCAGATTCAGCGACAATTTCCACATCTAAATCTTTGAGGACAAAGATTTTTCTAAGGGGGAGGGGATGTTAGGAACTTATGTCTTTACCGTGTTAGTATATTGTTGTTGGACGCATATGCTTTGTAAGTTGTCCCATGGTAATTGTTGATCCATAGTTTGTGTTATTGTTGTTGGGCGCATATGCTTTGTAAGCCGCCTGTAGTATTTGTTGATCCATAGTTTATATTGGCCAATGGTTTTGACCCATAGTATTGGTGCCTATTTTTAGTATATAAGTGTGTGTTGAGGCCAAGGAAGTCACGGTGAAGTTATTTTGTATTGAGCTTGCTCAAAGGAGGTTGCCCCCTCGAAGTGGCCTGCAATTAATATAAAAGTGATTTTGAGTTCTGCTGCTATATCGTGTATTTTTATTACTTGTTTGCTGCAGGGTCCTCACATTAGATCTGATTTCTATCATAGGTGTCATAGCATCTTCATCATTTTTGTCATAGAGCTAGGGAATCTAGTCCAAGTGTCTCAGTAGCTCCAAAATGACTCTTCCTCTCCCATGTAAGTTACCTTTCCTCCCAAATTAGACCTATGGTGCATATGGAAAAGTGTATTATCCTTATAAATCATACCAGAACCTTTTGGATTCTCATGGATTCTAAATCGCAAGAGGAGGATGCCATGTGGTACAAATTTCTAGCTTGTGTGGGCCCCATAGTCTCCATGTGTCTCCATGCTCCATTGCCACTTCAATTTTCTCTTGTATTTATTTATTAAGCTATATTATTA